>VYXH01001437.1:67817-129732 GCA_013397275.1 Burhinus bistriatus | reverse complement strand
AAAAAAAAAAAAAGCAACTGTTTCCCTACTCTTCAACTGAAAACAAGTTCAAAACTCTTAGTCTAGTCACCTTCCGCCAAAGTCTTACTCTTGTTACCCATAGCTCTACTTTCTCCTGCTAACACCACCAACCAAAACCCCCTTTCCCCTGAGCTCTCTAAGGCGTCTGAGGTATTCCAGCATCTTCTGACACCTGGGAATAATCTGAAAACAAGCTGGAAAAAAAGAGGAAGTCCATGTCCGAAACACATTAAGATCAGTTGACTTGAATGAGTGGTGGTAGGTTTCTTTCATCTGACTTTTTGGTCTCTACCTTTTAGGGCTTTTGCATTGGTTTAACACATGAGAGGTCAGCTTTTTTTTTCTCTTCTTTGTTTTGAGTGTGTCCTACACAACTCAGTGGATTGCTTTTCTTTTCAGTGATTTGAAGGAACATAAAGAAGATTTGCATTTTTTTGTGCCTATGTACTTGCGAAGTCGATGAACTTCAAGCTAAAAACTAGGATGCGCGTAGGATACATCATGAGGGTCTTCTACAGATTTCAAAGCTCCCACATTACAGAGAACATTCAACATCCTCTGTACACTTTACATGAGTGTAATTCTAGTTCCACCAAAGTTAGATTTAATCTATTGTAACTGAAAGCTAACGTGGTAATTACAACAATAATTTGATACAGAAACAGTATGTCTGTGAGGAAACTAGTATCACCTCTCCAGAGGCTGAAGCCGGATTACTGCTTGCAGACTATAGCTGAGACTGAAAATGAATGTTTAACAAATATGAATTTGAACTGGAACTTTTTGAACAATAGTTCTGAGCTTTGTACAGAATTGAGGCTTGAAGATGAAACAGAATGGTCAAAAATCATCTCTACACTGTTCAGTCTTAGTTTTGCTAACTTCTATTGGGTGAACATACAAGGACAGAGAAAGCTGTCAGAGATCAAATAATGACGAGATAAAGCTTAATATTCAGCTGTGATCTAGAGAGGAAAGCTGGTAGACAGCAGGATACATCCATCAAAAACAGTCTTTAAATGAACTGTAGCTTCAAGGTTACATGTCCTGATCCTTCCTCTCTATTAACACTGGAGATCCTATTTTAACCTAGATTAACCTATTTTATCCTAGATTATTTTCAGTGACTCCAGAGCATAGACTAATGTCATGCATTATGGAATAATTCTGATGGAGGTGCAATAACATAACTGTAGTGTAGGAGACAATAGCATGTTTAGCAAGAAAAATGTACCAAATAGAATGAGATTCTTAAATGGTTTTGAATATAGGTTTACTGTTGGAAATGAAGACTATGTATGTCCAAATCCAGGCATAAAATATCCAAGAATGTGATTAGTTCATTGTCCTTAAAACAAACAAATGAGCAAAACCCACAGAGTATTTATTGTCACAGTCTGCCACAAGAAGTGGATTTTCAAGCATTATAGACGGGTCTTAGTCCTTTCAGCTGGCAGATCTCAGAGTCAGTATAGCTGCACTGAGTTTATATAATTTGGAGCTCTGAAACGTCAGTTATATTGTTTTGCCTCATCTGCTTTATGTGTTATATGATATCCCCGCAGACAGCAATCCAAGTTTCGACCCATCTCTATAACCCTCCTTAACAAAAAAAAGAGAAGGCTGCCTTTGTTGAAAAGGCCTGAGGTTGCAGACATTTAATCAGCTGAACAACTCTGGTGTTTTCATTGGAAATACGTAAGAAGAATTACAGTTTGGAACACAACTTTGGATTGGCTCAATCTTGAGGTAGTAAACATTTGTTTAAACCGCCTTCATTGAGACTTATTTCAATATTAAGCCATTGTAACCTGGTGGCCTTTGAGTGTGTACGTGTACTCTCCAAAGCAGGATGATTTTGCTCCTGGGCAATTATCCGATTACCCAGTTTGTACCACACAGATCCTTTTATGCACAGTATTAGTTACAAGCGCCTCATGAGAAGTTCAACTTTCCAGACCAAAAAACCTTCCGCACTGCAACAGCACCGTCTTTCTTGCCCCTCCCATACCTCAAGCTCTGAGGACTATGTACTTGCTTGGAATACATCCTAATAATTCTTCAGACGTAAGACTAAAATCACTGGATGTGAAGCATGTTAGTTGCTGAAGTGAGACACAAGAAATCAATGGCAAGGAGAAGCAGAGACACTGAGGGGAAATTAAACTCCTTTTGTTCTCATATGGTAGAGGCAAAAATGTGTATGGTAGCAAAAAGTAAATGGAAGACCATGGATGCCGGTGTGCATCGAGCTTTGATGTACGTTGAAAGGACGTTCAAGATCAGAGATGTCAGAATTATTCCCCATTGTCTGCAGTCTAGCAACGACTGCTGCATGACCAGTTGCTTCAACTCCACGTTTATCCTTACATGAAGTAACCGATTCAAAGAAACAAAGGTGTAAACTGATTTGGGGACAAGCAAAATTCCAGATCTACCCCTTTCAGCCTAACAATGCATTCAAAACAGCAAATTTAGCTATGAGCAATGCGTGAGGGAAAGGGAAAACAGTCAGAATGGTCTAACATGGATGCTCCCAAGTTAGCTCCCAGTTTGAGGTTTCTGAAAAAAATTTCTGAAGTTCCAAAACAATTCTCTCTAGCAGTAAGTAAGCTACTCTGATAAAGGATACAACACTGCACCCCAGTCCATGGGTAATTCGTAAAGATGCATGGCCTTAGGCAGTGGACATTCTCTACCCTGCTGATCTCCACGACAACTGAGGTTTATCAATACAGATCAAAATTAGGTTTTTCACTTTGATGAAGTGCAGTGACTTTAGAAACACATTTGAGGTCTGTACCCCATTTTCTTTAGGAAAGCTACCTTAATTTTGCTAATCAGTAAACTTGAATGTGTGGCAAAAGTTATGATATTACACAGAATTTAGTTAAGTGTAGTCAGCTTCACGTTAAAGTAAGAAGTTTTATATTGTGCACATTGCTAAAGTATTTGTGGTTTTTTAAAAAGCAATGATGGAACAATTTTAGATATATATAGCATTTCAGACAGTACCTGTGTAGGCAAAGATCTATATTTACACAGGCACACAAGCACAGACGCAAATACTTATATATAAATCATGCTGGCTTGAACCTTCGGATGTTATGAGTGCTGTTCCATGTCAGTTATGGCAATCAAGCCACAATGTTTTAGGTACTGGCTTTGAAAGACATTTAGGTCTGAAATATCCACACATATGCTGCTAACATTTCAATGGGAATTCATAAGACACTATTTAGCTGCCCTTTGTGCCTAAACCTCCTCAGAAACAGGGCTGTTGGAGCTAATCCAACCCTTGATAGCCCTCCAGCTCCTTGTTCAGAGTGAATTACCATTTCTTCCTTAAAAAAATGGAAGAAACACTTCTACAAAGAGAAGCACACTGTTGAGTCTAGTGGTATTGTTCTTTCCCTCACTAACCTGCACATATTCTTGATCTTTCTCGAGAAGAACCATCTATTACTGGCTTCTCTTTTAATGCAAACATGCTCTTTTCCAGTTTGTGGCTTGCTCTTTTAATGTGGGGGAAAAAAATATCTGTGCTTTGCTCATTTAGGAAAGAAGCTGTGGACAAAGAACTTCATTCTCTAAGGCTGTCACAGAGCATGGACTCAAGTGGAAATTTTAAGTCACCATTAGAGAACCATTAAGCATGAAGCTTAGGCAGATTTCAGAAAAGTCAGTTAGTTCATCAACCACATAAAGCAGTGTTGTGTCCTTTCCTCTGTCCTTACATCCATTGAAGCCATAAAATTGCCTATAAAAATACCTTACAGCAATGTGCACAAATAGTGTTTAAAGACAAAGTCATACTATTTTTCACTACTACTACAAAATAGAAAATAGCAGGAGTCAGCCTCCATCATACAGACATCATCTGTGCAGGCCAAGGCACAATGGACTTCCACGCTAACCACCTTCTAAGGATTTCAGAATAACAGAAGCAGAGCACTTTTTACCATTGCATTCATCACAGATGACCTTGTAACCACAAGGAACAAGTTTTGTGATCAGTGATTTCAAAATCAGAGCCTGTCAAAGCTCCAGTAAAGTACTTGTCTATCATTGGAAATCGATGGAATTTCCTTTAAAAATATTGATTTGTTCCTCCGGAATATTCCTCCAGCAAGCGGCCCACAAAAATAACAAAACCACTTTCAAGGTGGACATAGTTTTAGGTCTGATCCCATCATCACTGTAGAAATGTAAGAGATGCATACCGGATGAAAGGACAGTTTTTAGTTTAGGAAGCCAGATTTGCGAACCAAAGATGTATGTTCATGTTCCTCTAGGTCTACCACTACTAGGGAGGGATTTTGAGTAGCCCTCTTTGTGCATCATACCCTCAGCTGTTCAACAGGAACAACAGCTCACAGGAACATTATAAACACACTAAATATTCTGTGCTGTTTGATTTTACCGTAGTTGAGTAGTTGAGACCACAGCGAATCTATAGATAGATAAGCAAAGCAGAATAGGGTTTCCAATTATGTTATATGAAAATAAATAAAATCCCGTGTCACTATATTCTTGCTAACTATGGAACATAGCCTACAACGAACTTACATGCCTAAAGAATACACTCCATTTTTTCCCCATTCCTACCTGAAAAGATTCAGCACCAATTACCGCCCCCCCCCAAAAAAACCCAAAAACGACAAAACAGAAAACAAAAAACCCTCAAACCAACACCCAAAATAATAACCTGTCTTGGGAAATGTAAATAAACAGTATAGTAGTCATGAATGAGAACATTTTCTCTAGAGCATTAAATAGAACCATCAAAAATTAGTGTCAATCAAAATAGCAAACACCTACTCTCCCAGCATTTCTTAGAAATGAGAACTAGGTCCTTGCTGATCATGCACTGACATCAAATGATCATCATGTATGTTTTCCGTTGTACTTTCTTGTGATAGAAAAGGATTAGCCCAGGGACACGAGTTTCTTTTCATTGCTGGGCTAGTGGGCATTCCAGCACTCGACTGGTAGCACCTGGGGTTAAGAAATTAAAGTGCCATGCTAAAGAATATAGCGTTCATCAAACATCTGCCATTTTCTTGTCAAAAAATGAGACTTTTGGCGTGAAGACCCTGTCAATAATTATTAATGCTGGCAGTCTGAGCACTTGCAGCAAGACAAAGCGGTAGCAGAATGAGTCTTTGAGTGTCTGGTGACTTTGTAGGTGAACCGTAGAGGAGTGTTGTTTACCAAAACATTTGTGTTACAACATTGCTTCTCCTGCCCTAACCCTCTAGGTTGCACCATAGGTAAAATCATACCTACCTATGATATATGCCATGTTTCTCCTTTCTTTCCAGCAAGATGCTGATTGGAGGAATGACGTAGACCTGAATTAGCTAGATAAATGTGGGGTTTATTTCCTTTTCATTGAGTTTTCGACATGTGATACAAAATTTATGAAGAATCTGTTAAAGCAAAAGCAGAAACAAGCTTCCCCCTCCCAAATTATACTCTTCATGATAAAGTGGAAATAGTTAAGAAAAAAGAAAAAAAGAAAAGAAGCTTTTTCAGTTACATGTGTTTGATCCTTGAAAATGAATGAATAAGCAAAGACTTGATGGAAATGTGTGGGCCTTTTTAAACTTAAGGGTTATTCCAGCATGCATCTACATCATGCACACCTACTTAAGTACTGCAGTGGTTTATGGTAGTGATACTGTTAGATGATCTTCTGTCTATAATGACTCTTTCAGCAATGCAACAATGCTCATGAAAATAGTAGCATGGACTTAAGCTTTGTGTAGGCATTTCTATAGGAATACGGGGTTTCTTTGGGGGGTGGTGGTGAATATACTCTCTCTGCAGCAGCTCGACCAAAACCAGGATGCCTCATAGCAGATGCTGACATACCACCTTACACATTACTGGCTGGATTTCTCATGGGAAAAACAATGAAGCCTTGCCAGATCAATTTATCACCTGTTTCCTAAAATTCCGAAAAAAAAGGCTAAGGTATGAAAATCCATGCAAATAATAGGGGCCTGATGTGACACACTCTGTGTTGACCCAGTCATGGTAGGGCTGTGAATATGTGTTTCCAGTCCCCACAGCTGTGAGCGCACATGGGATTCATGGACTTCTGATGTCGTGCTACTTGGCCTACAGCATATCGTGCAACATTGTCCCTCAATAATCTACTACTACTTCAAAATATTTACAAACTGCAATTGGAGATTGCTAAAAATCAGGCAGTGCTTTCTGTTTGGAAGCACGTTAAGTAAAATCTAGCTGGATTGAATATACAGGTACAAATAGAAGACACTGTCGTTTGTGCTATGGGATTAAGTATGTCGTGTCCATGACCATGGCACGTTACAATTGTTCATGCAATTAGTTCACCAAATGGGGCAAGAAACCTGCCTGAACTACGCAGATAGTTGTGATAGTTGTCTTAATTACACTAGGAATACAATCAATATGACTTTATGCTTCCCCAGCACCTAAGGATCTCAGAACTTCTCGCTCTGATAAAAATCTATTGCATTTGCATCACTGGACTTGTTTTGGTTTGATGCTTAATTTGGTGGAATTATTCAGGACCGACACAAGGTTAACTGAAACCAAACGTTGGTTCAAGAAACTAAGTTCTGTCTTTTTTATGCCTTTGGCAATTCACTCCTAAGACTAAAAAGTGAATAATGGTTATGATGACTGCTGGGAGGAAGTATGAAAGCTGCTTAAGGTTCTCAGAAAAAAACCCAACCCAAAAATTCATAAAATTAAAATGGATATTAAAAAGGGCAGCTTCTATTTCCTTTGTAATTCCTGCCTCAGCTGCTTAGATAGTTTTGATGAATCTAGCCCCCAATCATTTCAGCCGTAAGGAGGAGTTTCTATCTAAAACACCAGTAAAAGAAGGATGGGGTTGTTGCGCTCTCAGAATGTGACACGGTTTGAGCCGTTCAGTCTGAAATGGGACCAGCAGCATGCAGGCAGCTTTGAGGGGGAAAACAAACGGGTGAAGAGACATCGATCAGGCGTGAGACTGGCAATGAATGACTAACGTACACATTGATAAAATGGAAGTTTGCAATCGCTAAAGCATTTGACAGCTGCAGAAAACCGTTGGGAATTAACTACGTGTTTCCAAGGTTTTGTCAGCCTAAAGGCAAAGGTTATTGCATGTAATGGTCATCAGATTATTTAGAGAGAAAGTCTGATTTTTTTTTAAGGGAGTAAAGCATTCGTTATTGCTCTGTAAATTATAGAAATTATTGTTTGGTTTTTTAAAGCAAGTCTTACAATCTCTAGTGGCTTCACTATATTAATTAAGCGTTAGTTCCCCAGTAGTGCACTCTTCTGTTGTGCTCCTGTCATAGCTCCCAGCTAACTTCAGTAGTGGGAATTTTTAATAATGAGTGCACCGTGATAACAATATATAATTAATCTTTGAATTTAAGCACATCCCCAAGGCTCTTAAAGCCAAACACAGGCTTAAGTGATTTGCAGAACCATGAGCATAGTGTCTATAAAATACAACTGGAGGTAGCTTTTCCTAACAAAAATAATCATTAGAAGGGCCTGAACCTAATCATGTACCATACGTATGAGAAGAAAATAAATCCTACTCAAACCCAATAACCAAATTTTGATGGGGTCTTTTATTTTCTTTTATGATGAAAGTCCTGCCTAAAGGATTATTCCAAAGAGTGCAATATTGAGAGCAGAGCAAATCCCAATCAACACTGCAGATACCGTGTGATATTACCTTCAGAAACAGGTTGAACGCCCTGCCTCAACCACAACTGACCTGTCTCATGTACTAAAAGCAAAGTACTTAAAGATGTTGTGGAATAAAGACCTGGATGGAGAATTTAGTCTGGTGGGATGATGTTTAATAGTTTTAAACCACAAAATAGGACATGGAAAATGCTTAATATGGACCACAGTCTGAATGCCACAGAGATTTCAATATGGTGACATAACCATACTACGAGCTATCTTTTTTTTTCATTATAACACCTCTCTTTTTACAGGCTATGTGTGCACAAATATTGAACATGTCTCGTGTATATCTGCACAGACTTATTAGTTTCATTTCTTTTTATCATTTCTGTGTGACTTTTCTGTTGCTGAATCTGTTTGGATAAACAACACTCCACCTCGTAACACATACATAAATGCAAGATCAATTTATACACACCCATTTATAAAGTTGCAAAAAAACATGAAAAATAATGGCAGCGAATGAAACAGAAAATATGATGTTTTCTCTTGGGTTTGGTGGTTAACTATACACATAGGAAAAATATCAGCAAAACCCAGTCACCATATTGATCAAAAATGACAGGGATGTTTTATAATCTAGTTAAATCACTGGAGTCTACGGCATGCTTTGCTTCATATGTGAGAGATGTGCAGCAGACACCAAACATGCATTTAGCAGGTCATTATCAGAAGTAGCTCTGCACATCTCGGGTGCTAATTGCAGTCCCAGATTCAGTGGACGGCTTCCCAGCAGCACACACATGGGAAGTCTTCATGCAAGCCCTAGGCAAACCATGCATACAGTTAAGCTATTCACTACGTTTTCTCCTGCGTTTTAATTCTGAGATATATCCGCCTGCAGAATGGATTTAAAGCATCGTTTTTGTCTGCGGAAACATGGTTTAGAGCAAGCTTGGAGGACAGGACTTTCAGTAAGTGGATGTCTGACTACAGACATGAAAAAGTGATCCGTAAAATATTATCTTTTCATGTAAATGTAAACAAGAGAATAGGAAAGAAGGGAAGAAAAATAGGCAGCTGGAGGATGCAGTTTTCCCTGAAAATTGTCATTTAGACAGGTGACATCAAAATACTATTAGTAGAGTTACTGAGGTTGAAACTGATCACTGGATAAATTTTTTAAAAAATACTACAAAATGAGGATCTCTTACTTTACCCTGACATACTTTATTTTTATTTAAAGCCTGAGCGACTTGGCTTTTTTCACCAGGGATCCAGTACTAAATGAAATAGTCTTACTTAGTTTATGAGTGCCAGAAATCGCTAGAGCTTATGAAAAATTGCAAAGCAAATCTGTGTGATGTTCAGGTTCAAAGCCAAGAGAACACCAAATGTGCTGCCACGTACCCTAGTTATTCAAAATTATTATATAATTTTTATATGGAGAATGACTGCATGCACTCAAAATGGGAATGATGACCCTCTCAAATGGCCAATCTCTGTCCTCTAATGAGGTGCAAACTAACAAAAAGGATGTTGGCTTTAAAAAAATGTAAATCACAAAGTTTTAAAACTTCTAAAGGAAAATTTTAGCATTTGTTGTGCATTTTTAAGCAATTTCAAGGGGTTGTGTGGGTTTGTTGGGCTTAAGCAGAATGCATTCAAGGTTACAAGAAACATGAACACCAGCAACTTTAGGAGATCTTAAATTACAATTCAGTCCAAGGTTAATGAATCTTTTCACCAAATGTCATTGCTTTCAATGAACTTTGGACCATGTCCCTGGAACGTATGAAGCACAGCAGACTGTCCCATGAGTATAATATTATTCGTGCCTGGTCAATATGCTAATTTCCAGAAAACTGACTTATAAAGAATTATTTTATTTTTTTAATCCTGTATTTATGCGTATTTTCTAGATCTCTTAAGAAAGGCAAAAACTGGCCTTAAAACGCGCTTTAGTAACTTTTGAACTTAAAAAAAAAGTAAAAATCAACCAAAGCAATTTAATAGATGCTATGACTCTTTTTGAAAATCAGGTTAATTCAGCTGAGGTGTGTTTTCGACTTTGTCTTTTTTCCTATGTGTATATTAGAAATCTAAATTGATTACTGCTTTATTTATACTTACAAGTAAATGCTGGATTCATTGCCCCCAATATCAGGTGACTGGAGCTTCTGCACAAGTATCACAATTATGCCAATAAAAAGCACAAAGTTTATCTAGGGGAAAAAGAAAGAAAAACATGATGACAATGATGTATTTTTTCAAGTATGAGACTGAGACGTTCTCAGTGACTTCCTAGGTCCATTGACTTATTCTTCTCCAAACTGCAGTCCAGAAGTTTTATAGGGTCAGGAGTAATGGGATAAGTTTATAAGGGTTTTATCACCCCTTTTCCAGGAAAAAATATCCCACTTGCAACAGCTAAAGTAAGGCAGAATTTCTTCAGTCCCAAGCACCAGATAAGACAAGTATAACTGAAGAGGTTTCAACATTTCTCATTATCAACCAGTGCAAAGAATAAAAAGAAAGATCCCTGCACATCAACACCACATAGCAAAGATTTCAACTGTAAAAGCACCTTTAACTCCCATTCTTTGAACTACAGCTCTTCTCAGTTTAGCAGTATCCATCAGTCACAATGTCATGTCTCCCCTTTCCTGAAAATCCGAAGTTGTGTCACTTTCCCTCTCCTTGGCTGAATCCAGCCCAAAATGAGATGGCCTCTAATGTTCGTGGGAGGGGAGGAAGTGTGTGTGTGTGGGGGGAGGGGCATGGGTGTTAATGTTCATCTTCATGTCTTTTAGTTTTATGTCGTTCTGGGCATCTTCTCCTCCATAGCATCATGTCATTACAGATATGGTTTTTAAAATTTGGAGATTAATAAAGTCAGTTTATTTTGATGCTTTGGCTTCAGATTTGGCTGTCACCAACTCCACAGCATCTTAACACCAGAAGAAAACGGTGGAAAATTTAAGTTGATCCCTTAGGCAACCTTTGACTCCTGTAAGGAGACCACGAACTTAAACGAGATGTGAGCATCTCTTTCAGAAGAATTTTCTATCTGATCCAAGGACTACAAATGAACAGAGAAGCCCAGTTGTCTCTTGCTAGTTGGTTGAATCTTTAATGCCTTCAATAGAAGCCAGGTATAACTGATTCCCCAAAGCCAGAATGTGATCCTTCATAGAATATGTCTGCAAAGCCTGGGAATTCACATACATCAATACCCCAAAAAGCCCAGATTGTTGGACCCTCTCCATCTCAGTACCCTTCTGTGTTACTAGCTGAATTACCTTTAATGTGTCTGAAGGTTACTGTACTTTAGAGAGATGTCCAAATACTTAAACGGAGAAGCACCAAACCTGATGAAAGCACCTACATGTAGGTAGCTACCTGTGAGCTTGATGTCTAAAATCCCACAACAGTCAACAAAGACCTGGCCAATGCTGCCACTGGAGTATGGAGAGCAATTTAGCATGCCCAGAATTAGACACCTACATGTGGTAAGCCAAACAGCTTTTAAAGTGCCACTAACCATATTGCCTAGGGACTCAATTTAATTTCCTAACTCAAGGACCCCAACACCATATTAAAATTCCCTTATTCTTTTGGGGCAGCAGCTGGAGCCCAAACAGGGTACTTTAGAACTTGTCAGTCATCCATACACAGGTATTTAGCATCATTTGAGTCAAGTCCAAGACCTCCATCAGCTAAAGAGAGCTTACATACCTTGTTGACAATTGAGCATCTTGCATTATGTCCACAATACTATTATAAAGCTGATATTAAATAAATAAATGTAGCTGTGAAATTAATTCCATTCCACAGACACAGTCCAGTTTCCTGGTCACTGGCATCTAGTATCATTTCAGATGTCTGGGGTTGTCCCACTTGGCTTTCAGCTGCTACCCTAGATGGCACAGGATTCCCATACATCCTATGTCATATCTGCCAGCCCCAGGCAAACGCTCCATATGCTCCAGGGTCTTACTCATGGCGTTTGGTATCGATGTTTAAACAGCTGAATAACTCCTTGTCTACAGAGTCTTTGCTTGCAGGCAGCGCACCATCATTTGTCTTGTACTAAACCTTCTTCATAACAATGGAATTCCTTGGCATTGTGGATGGCAAATGGTGGACATTCAGACAAGCTGTCCAGAACTCCAGCACAGCTGATGCAGCATAGTTTGTAAAGCCATTTGAAGCTATTTCTACCAGTTATTTGCCCTCAGAAGTGTTGAGGAAGTGCCTTCTCCAAGTGCAACTTACCATGATTGATCCAACCACAGGACCCTTGATCACCCACCACAAGGCAGTGTTGTCATTCATGTCCCAGCAGCTGCAGTCGTTAATGAAAGGATGGGATGGGGAAAGAGAAGGAAAGAGAAAGAAAAAGATGTCACAAGGAAGTTAAACTTACAACAATTTGTAAGGGGGCAGAGAGTGGGAGATTGGTCTTGTAGCTAAATTATTTTATTTGGGTTCAAAAGCACTAGTTCTTCATTCCGTCCCTGTTGTAGCTTTCTTTTACAGCCTTTACCCAACTTATCTGAAAGTAAAATAAACATTTTTGTGCAACTTCAGTGGTACCTCTTACAGTGCAACTGTAAGATTGTCCCTTTAAGCTAACATCTCAGTAGAAGGGAAAAAAAGACAGGGAGACCTTGAAGGGTAAGAGATGGTTATTCCAAAGTTTGATGTCTCAGTTACTTTTCCAGGGTAAACAGATGTGAAAGTCAGTTCCTGACCCTGATGTTGTGAAATCATTAGATTTTGTTATAGTAGAAAATAAAATGTTAGGTTATTGTGTATTCTGAAAACTGTAACCATAAAACCCTTAGCTGATAATTACTAATTTATATTGAGAAATTAATAGAAACTAGGTGAGTCAGTAAAGAATAAACTAGACCTATTTCGTTTTGAGTTTTGAAACCTTAGGAACAGTGCTTGTTAGCTTTGCGCAATTAAGGGAACTTGCCATGGAAACCTATTATGCACCAATGACGCTGCTTGGAAAATCCCCTTACCTTTCCCATCTTGATTTGAATATCAAGAACCCAATCAATAGATATTGGTACAAGTAATGAGTGATTATTTTAGGTTATGAGTATTGATAAAAATACATATATGATTGAAGAAAAACTTGATATAAAAGGTAGATCTAATAGCGAGTAAAGTATGTATTTATGTTAAGCACTACATGTACATGTACCAGTAACTAGGCATGATCTACCTACTATTCAGTTCTGAATTAACCATAATCCAATGAAACAATGAAGCACTGTGAATAAGCAGAAGGCTCCTGTCAAGAAAGTGATGAACTGTAGGCCTGGTTAGTAACCGAGAAAACCACCTGAAACTGCCAAGATTAAAGGAGAAGTAGGTGAAAGGTAGTTTCGGCAGGGGAAGACTGCGACTGCTGACTCATTGACCACCTACCCAAATGATACCACCTACTCAAAAGAGAACAATGGAAGAGGAAGACGGACTCTGCGCCCTAATTCACATAGGAGGCGAGGAATGTGTGACCAATCACTAAAGAGTATAACAATGAATACGTATTAATTGTTTGAATATGTAATGATCAATTTATATAAAATAGGAGAGTTTTAATGCAAAGGTGGACACGTCTTTGTAGGAGTTATCCCCTGTGTCCCTAGCGCTGCAATAAAGAAGTGCCTGCTCACCTACGATTGCGTGGATGAGTTTTTCCCGCCGTTACAAATTGGTAAGACTGACATGAGGATTCTTACACATATGTAGTACACGTGGATGTACTGAAGACTGGTTGTAGTCACATATAGGAATGCTTTACCGGTCATTGGGTTGTAAGTCCTACCAAGGAGCAAGGTTTCATCTAAGAAGGTTCAAGTACTGGACAATAGCTGGGGTCGGGTCCTTTTTTAAACTGTTGGGAGTGAGTGATCATAATTAAAATGGCATTTCTGCCTCAGCATTTAAAATCTTCTGCCAGATTCACCAAAGAATTCTACTGAATGTTATTCCATATAGATGCATTTGGACAGTCATTTGTAGTGAAAGCTAATTGCAGGACCCATATATATATACGGTTCTTTAACTTTAACATATACTTTAAAGCTAGAAAATCAATAATAATGAAAAATAAATTTTATTTCCCCTACCACACCACCCCTGCTACAATATTTTAAGTCATTAAGAATTTGATTGTCAGTTAAAAAATGTCTTCTACTTGTCTCTGCTTTTTTCCCCTCGTCCTTCCCTCTCGAAAACATAAAATCACAGAAAAATGTCTACTTTGTACCTGCAGTTCTGAGAAGAAGGGTTTCCCTCCCACTGGGACAACAGCCAAAAGTCCCAGCAGTGGTTGTCATGGTGCATTTGTCAGATGGCAAGAAACAATTTGAAAGAGCATACAGGAATAAACCACTGCTGTTCTTATGAGAGCTTAATGCAACTTCGGTGTCATTTACATGGTAGCATCTGGGGGAAAAGTGAAAATCTTTACTTTAAACAAAACTATATATATGTGTAAGTGCGAGGAGGCAGAATTGAAATTCCACCATCAAAGTGCATTTGAGAGACATCCCAAGCAGCTGAGTGATGTCTGATTGAGAAATTTCGGTTGAACTTATATATGCAATGTTTTTCTGGATTCCCATAAAACCAACAATAAGGGTGTGTGTGGTAGTGCTGGCAAGAAGAGAGAAAATTTGAGCTGGGACATCAAATTTCCACAATATGAAATATTTTTGCTTCTATCTACAAAGCCTAGAAACTTAAAATCCCCCAAAATCTGTGAGACTGATGGCTGAGATTTCCAAATGCCAAGGAACGTTTCTGAGTTACCTCAACTTAGAATATCCGAAAGGGGACACATGTTCAGAGGGAACTCCTTCTCACCCACAGTCTGGAAATCAGGCTCTTTTCAGTTATCAACAATTGTATGCCACAAAACAAAAGCACCTGAAGTCACCAATTATCTTTTTAATTCTCTGTATGCATTTATAAATTCGGCACCCTCTTCTGAACATTACCCACTATTTGCAGAGCTCAACCTCTCTAAGATACACATTAAATCTGCCCTGAAAGTCTTCGGTGAGTTGACTCTGGCTGGAAGAATCTAAGCAAATTCTTATATTAGTCTTTCTGTACAAACAGGCATTGATGTATGGCAATTCGTCTGTGTAGAAGTGAGAAATTACAGGGGATGGAATCTACCTGCTTTAGTTCCAGTCATCTCAACTGAAGACATCTACAGCCCAGCTAATTATCCTGGACTCTGGTTGGAACAGATAGACACTTGGAGGTTGTTGATTTTTTTTNGCGCCCTAATTCACATAGGAGGCGAGGAATGTGTGACCAATCACTAAAGAGTATAACAATGAATACGTATTAATTGTTTGAATATGTAATGATCAATTTATATAAAATAGGAGAGTTTTAATGCAAAGGTGGACACGTCTTTGTAGGAGTTATCCCCTGTGTCCCTAGCGCTGCAATAAAGAAGTGCCTGCTCACCTACGATTGCGTGGATGAGTTTTTCCCGCCGTTACAAATTGGTAAGACTGACATGAGGATTCTTACACATATGTAGTACACGTGGATGTACTGAAGACTGGTTGTAGTCACATATAGGAATGCTTTACCGGTCATTGGGTTGTAAGTCCTACCAAGGAGCAAGGTTTCATCTAAGAAGGTTCAAGTACTGGACAATAGCTGGGGTCGGGTCCTTTTTTAAACTGTTGGGAGTGAGTGATCATAATTAAAATGGCATTTCTGCCTCAGCATTTAAAATCTTCTGCCAGATTCACCAAAGAATTCTACTGAATGTTATTCCATATAGATGCATTTGGACAGTCATTTGTAGTGAAAGCTAATTGCAGGACCCATATATATATACGGTTCTTTAACTTTAACATATACTTTAAAGCTAGAAAATCAATAATAATGAAAAATAAATTTTATTTCCCCTACCACACCACCCCTGCTACAATATTTTAAGTCATTAAGAATTTGATTGTCAGTTAAAAAATGTCTTCTACTTGTCTCTGCTTTTTTCCCCTCGTCCTTCCCTCTCGAAAACATAAAATCACAGAAAAATGTCTACTTTGTACCTGCAGTTCTGAGAAGAAGGGTTTCCCTCCCACTGGGACAACAGCCAAAAGTCCCAGCAGTGGTTGTCATGGTGCATTTGTCAGATGGCAAGAAACAATTTGAAAGAGCATACAGGAATAAACCACTGCTGTTCTTATGAGAGCTTAATGCAACTTCGGTGTCATTTACATGGTAGCATCTGGGGGAAAAGTGAAAATCTTTACTTTAAACAAAACTATATATATGTGTAAGTGCGAGGAGGCAGAATTGAAATTCCACCATCAAAGTGCATTTGAGAGACATCCCAAGCAGCTGAGTGATGTCTGATTGAGAAATTTCGGTTGAACTTATATATGCAATGTTTTTCTGGATTCCCATAAAACCAACAATAAGGGTGTGTGTGGTAGTGCTGGCAAGAAGAGAGAAAATTTGAGCTGGGACATCAAATTTCCACAATATGAAATATTTTTGCTTCTATCTACAAAGCCTAGAAACTTAAAATCCCCCAAAATCTGTGAGACTGATGGCTGAGATTTCCAAATGCCAAGGAACGTTTCTGAGTTACCTCAACTTAGAATATCCGAAAGGGGACACATGTTCAGAGGGAACTCCTTCTCACCCACAGTCTGGAAATCAGGCTCTTTTCAGTTATCAACAATTGTATGCCACAAAACAAAAGCACCTGAAGTCACCAATTATCTTTTTAATTCTCTGTATGCATTTATAAATTCGGCACCCTCTTCTGAACATTACCCACTATTTGCAGAGCTCAACCTCTCTAAGATACACATTAAATCTGCCCTGAAAGTCTTCGGTGAGTTGACTCTGGCTGGAAGAATCTAAGCAAATTCTTATATTAGTCTTTCTGTACAAACAGGCATTGATGTATGGCAATTCGTCTGTGTAGAAGTGAGAAATTACAGGGGATGGAATCTACCTGCTTTAGTTCCAGTCATCTCAACTGAAGACATCTACAGCCCAGCTAATTATCCTGGACTCTGGTTGGAACAGATAGACACTTGGAGGTTGTTGATTTTTTTTTTTTTCCTCTGCACTGATGTATTTTAAATACGCACTCTGGGGCGATACATCATCCCCTGCAAATACCTACTCTTCTTAGACCTGTTCCTCTCCATTTACAGGATGCATCCCCAGCAAGCTCCGTTGCCAATGTCTACCTTGTAGATGTCAACAATTTATCAGATCAAGCTCACACAAAGGTTTTTTCAAGGATTTTTTTGGTCCAGTCCCTGTGACATCTACAAGACGGATGTGGTAGAAGAAACACAATCTTCTCCTCACATGAACATGACCAGAAGGAAAAAAAAAAGACCCCAATGCACAACAAAAGAGCCTGTAATGCCAGCCAACAAGCTGTACTACCTAAACAGGCTCCTTAATTTCTTTCAAATGCATTGCTACATTGGAGATCAGACAGGCAGGACTGTTTTTCAGGATGGGTGAGGGGAAGGGAGCCAGTGGGATGGGGGAGGGACGCGATTTCCATTTGAAAAGGCCAGCGTCTGATCTCTGTTAGGTCTCTGGTGTACATCTGGCATAACTCCATTTAATTCAGTAGCACAGCTCTGGATAAACAGACAGATGCATTTATCTCCACAAAACATGTCACTTCCAGGGATGTGAATCAGGAGCTGAAGTCAAGGGAGTTGACTCTGCCAGTTTTATTAGGAGCAAGCAGGAGGAGACTCCGCCTCAGAGTCTGTGTTTTAGTCCATGCCTTTTGTGGCTGTGGTTTCCCAGTTCAGTAATTTCTGCAATGTTTTCAGGCTCATGCTGGCTTCTCCCCCACCCCCAGAACAATGCTAACTGATTTTTAAAAAGAAAGCAACCACTGAGATGCTTAGCTAGAAGCTGTCTAAATGTGTTGCATGCTAAATAGCTTCTGACTAAAAGAAAGGAAAGGGTTTTTTTGTTTGTGTTTTTTCTTTTTTTCTTTTTCCTTCTGGGAGACATTCCCCCTACCCGCAAAATGCAAGGACTGTTTGAACTCCTAAGAGAGATTAATGCATTTAGGACCAGTGTTGTAATCATAATAATGACACGACAGGGGGTTCTGGCTTGTTTTGCATGGAAATAAGTGATTTAATTTGTCTTAATGTCAAAATAGAACATTGGGTCAAAGCACTGGCATCCCCGGTGGAGGAAGGGCTTTATGTACTTTCCAAAAACAGCATGAAAGAACAAGGATGAAGAAAACCTGATAGAAGAGTGAGTCTGGTGCAAATTTTGGATCCAGGTATCTCCAGTATAAGGTGAAATTAAAACATAAGCCTAAGTCTCAGAAATGGGAGTTGGGTGCATGATGAAGCCTTTCCCTCAGATGAAGGTTTTGAAAGGACCACTGCTGCATTTTCCAAATTTTTTAAATGGAATAAAATAGAATAGAACAGAACAGAACAGAATAGAATGGAATGGAATGGAATAGAATAGAATAGAATAGAATAGAATAGAATAGAATAGAATAGAATAGAACAGAATAGAATAGAACAGAACTAGACTATTTCAGTTGGAAGGGACCTACAATGATCATCTAGTCCAACTTCAGTCTTTCTCATTCCCAGCATTTTTCCTAACACTTCACCAATTTCAAACATAGCTGTCATGAAAAAACATTGCTAAGTTTGTATTTTCAAGGTGTACGTTCATGTCCATTCCTACCAGCTCTGTCTGCTACTCTATCAGAGCAATCAAGCTACTGACTACCGAGATGTGCAGGGCCATCTCTGGCAGCAGTCTTTCCTTCTGCTTCTTTAGAAAAGGATACAGTATCTTTGCAAGTTTTTTTTTCCCTACAGAAAGAGACCATTTGGGTGGAATCTGCCTGCTTGAATTCTTTCTGAAATTATTCCGTTTCCTCATTTTTTTTTTTCACAGAGAAGACAGGATGTGGATTTCTGTCTCACCTCTACTCATCTCCCCCACTAGATTTGTGGAAAAAAACTTTCCAAGGGGAAGCTGAACTCCTAATTGCCTTTGTAAATCAAAGCTCAGCAACTTCCTGTGCAGATTTCACTCATCCCATTAGAGATATCAGCAATAATTTCTACAGATGTGCCCCGTCACGTTCACCCTCATTCAGAATCAGTTGGACAGGAGAAGACAGTCACAGGTGTGGTTCACCTGACAGCTCTTTTGGACTCCACTAATTTAACTGAGCAGGGAAGAGTGGGCCACCGGGTCAGCTGCAGGTTTACAGGGCAGATACCTACATCTTCTTTCAGTGCAATGGGGGCATAAACGTCGAACCATGGCTATGTATGCAGCTGAACAGGAAAGCACTCTAGGTCGAACACTGGACCTACACTACTTCAATACACAAATCAATGTCAGAAATGGAAGGAGAAATTAGTCACGTCCTCTGATGACTAGATGTCTGTTTCATCCTTGCCATCGTGCAGAATGCACATGAAATGATTTCCCACGCAGCGATACTTACCCAGTATCATCAAAGTGAAGTCTCAGCACTGCCCAGACAGTGACACAAATTGTTGGGGTACCTGCAGAAGATGAGATGGTGATATCATTAACAGTCTAGACACATTTAGGACTCAGCGATGAGCACTTTTTGCGACCTCTCCACCGAAGTTTTATTTCCTAATAGCACTCGTGCACAAAACAATGCAATTTATTACATTAATTCAGAGCTCTAGAAACATCTGTCTCAGTCAGAGGATGGGTTAGTCTTGGTGGAATTGCAGACGCACAACTGATAACAGGAAAGAATGATGTTTTTTTCAGGTCATTATTGCTCAAAGTTGTCCTGCATCTTGTTGCATGAACATTAAAACATAGTCTGTACAAAATAAGAGCAGTGACATCAGCTTCCGTGTCTAGAGCTACTGGAATTATGCAATAATTGGAGAGTGGCAGATGTTGAGCTGTAATGGCATTATTGTATTCTTTGTGTTCTTATGTGGTTTTGTTGTACATGATTTGCATAGATTGCATTTTCTCTGTTATTGTCTAAATAACTGATTTTGCTTTACTTATTCAACCAAAAGAAATCAGTAGAGGATAGTTTTTTCATTACTCACAGGAATGCTTCACTTTTTTTCATGAAAAAAACACCCCAATCCCCCGGAAGACAATATTGGGAGCAAGAATTTAATTTCTGTTTCAGACATTTCTTTACTCTTTAAAAAATAAATGTAAAAGAAAAATTAAATCAAAGCAGTAAGAATCCACTGAGAAACTTGGATTTACTTGCTTTTCTGAAAACACTAAGTGTGGTTTTTCAGTAGAAATGTTTTTATAACATAACACAGTCTTGCAAGGAAACTCTGGGTAGGATCAATCTACATTTTATGACAATTAAAATCTTTGACTATGAAACTGCCTACATCTATTCAGGCACCACTGGAAAGATAAAGTGCTAAAAAGCAAACAAAACAAGGACCTTGATAACCCCAGCTTGCAGCGGTGAACGAGACTGTCATAAGTTGACAGGAACAATTATGTTTCATACATTTTGCAAGGCTGTGTTGATGTCACATTAATTAGTCATCCGACTGAATCCACTTAAGTGAGTCTCTGTCAAATCTCATATTCCTGCTAGCAGAAATAAAAAATATCCCTGTTAGACCTAGATGACTGATTACGCCCTCCTCCTTTAAAAAAGCACACGGGGAAATATTTGAAAGGAAAATGATAAAAAGAAATAAAATGACAGGCTTTGGGGAGAAGAAATCATGCATATTTAATTTAAATGGATGTCTGCTCTTCTCACATAAGAATACTTAGGAAACATTGAGATCTTTGTGAACTCAACAGATGCACAATAATAAAAACAGTCCTTAAATATCAAACATGGGTCTGACGTGCTATCTAGTTTGCACCGATTTGCAGTATCTAAATTTTGATGGTATGAATAGTGTTCCAAGTCTGAAACACGGGCAGGAAGGCAGAATTAGACTAAATGTGTTGTAACAATATAGTTAAAAGAGCACGTTTCCGATTAGCTTGGAGTTTTGAACCATCTGCTAAATGAATATACATATACTCACATGACTTTTCTCTACATCAAAAGATATATGTGTAACTTCATCACCTTCTTTTTAGCTTCTGAGTAACATTAGAAAACAGGCAAGCCTGAAAAGCTGAGAAGCGAGCTATTTTTGCTGACTGTATTTTTGCCCTGAGTAAGGAGCAGGCATCAGGAGAGATCTCAGGAAGACAGCAGTCTATCCGGAGAACTTACCAGCATATTGCATATTTAAGAGGAAAAAATTGTTTGGATCGACACAGCCATATGCCGTCCTCATTAATCAAATGAGGACGCCGATGTGCTCAGCACATTTTACGAAACAGATAAACATCCAGATGCTGCAAAATGCTGAGCTGTTGCTTATTGCTGCTTCGGTGCAACTCCCTCCCCATCAGCTCCGGGCTGAGGGAATGCTTTTTTGCCCTACATGACTTGCATTCGGAGCCTGGAAGAGCTTCTGTTCTTGCAAAGTGCCAGTTGCTCCTACCAGGTCAGGGGAACTGCTACTCAAGTTGAAATACGCGCAAGCTGAGGAAATATTGTATTTAAAACAAAACAAAACAAATCCATCTGCATTTGGAGATTCTCTTAATGATATTAATTGATATTATTGATATTGCTTAGAAAATGAAGTGATATCTATACACTAAAGAGCCAGATCTCATTTATGGTATTCAAGCCTAATATTTTGAGCTTGCATTATAGAATGAGTCCATCTGGGTAGTTCTTTCATTGAAGAGACTGATATTTTTTATTTTTTATTTTTTTTAAATTCAGTTAATACGCTGTGTTGCAATGTTCTCACACTCAGATGAACCTACAGGTATGCAAGTTGTGCAAACTTAATTAAAGGAACCCAACCTCCGATTTATGTTCAGATTGTAAAGATTTACACATTGTTTTCTTTTAAAGTTGTCAGATTTTCATGTACATAACCCCCAAGTTCTCTTTGAAAACAGCCTTATATCTCACTTATAATGTGATTATACATCTGTGGATAGTACAGGGGGAACTTTGAATATCTTTTTGCAATAGTTTCTTTTCCCACAAGCTTTCCCAATAGCCTTTATATGCCATAGGTTATTTCTGATCACTTGTTGTCTTTTTTCTTCTCTGTACCTTTGCTCCTATTGTATTAAGGCTTTGCCAGGAGACGAGAATCTTTGTGTATATAGAGCTACCTCAGGAGGGAAAAAAACAAAACCAGCTGTGGATTACTTGAAGGTTCAGGTTGCATGAGGATGCTTTTTTTTCAGAGGAGAACAGCTTGTGGTTTATATGTAGACCTTACACATAAATATATAGGATTATTTCCAGATTATTTCAGAAGTATGTTTGTTTAAGTACAAAAATTGAGCTTAACCTTTTTAGGGTACATTTTAAATGAATGTTTTCTTCTGCATTCACTATCTGACTTCTGCACAAAAAACATCAGCAAAGAACTGTTTGAATTAACATATTGCAGGAATCAATTTATCTCCAGAACACCAGAACGAAAAATAATTACACTGGTTATCATCATACAACTGGCCTTTCTGAAACAAATCTTGTTTCTTCCTATTGCAAGTTTCCATTTCCCATGCAGGTAGGATGAGCATATGTGGATGCCCTTTGGAAACATTTTCAATTTAACTATTATCTGGAAGAAAGGCAGAAATGAAGTCTTAGAAAATGGACTAGACTTAGCATTGCAGATTTGATTAAGCTAAAGAACTTGGCATTAAGATCGTATCTTGTAGAAGGCAATTCTCGGTTGTGGACTACATCTCTGCAAGAGATGCGGTGTCCTCCAGATTTCGGTTCAAGTCTATTCAGACAAAAAAGCACAACATGCTTCGGTCTGCAGTGGTACTTTTATACAAAGGCAAAAACTATAGTTTGAAACTGTATGTGGAAATATTAGATGATTCGTGGAGTTGTCTTGCACACCGAGACACATTTTAGACAAGAAATGTCACGTACCCCAGCCAATAATAGTGTACCAGTAGAAATATCTCCTCTCTGGGAAAAAGGTTTCTACCAATAAAGTGAAAAGGTACAATCCCTCAATGAAAAGCCAGAAGTAGTTGGACATGACACAGTAGTGAAAAAACACCATCACTGCTTTGCATTCCACCTGTAGAGAATCAAGAAAAACAAAGTTATTTCCATGTCGTTTCCACCTTCTCAGATAGAGAAAATGCTTTCAACCTCTCCAAATCTCTTATTGGAAAGGAACACAGCTGGGACGGTATTATTCACTTTTAATAGTAAAGTTTTAAAAGCATGAGAAAAATGTGAACTGCCACTTAGCAAGCGAAGTTGAGAGGGCAAGTAGCCAATTTTACCAGTGGGAGGTGGTTGACAGCGTCTGCAGACAGCTTGAGAACGTCTTGCATTAGTGGGAGTTCACGTCGTCAATGGACGCTAATTGCTAGATTTAAACCCCCTTCCAAGGATTAAGTGCAGAGAAGAAAAGAATCCAGTTGTGTATTGAGAAACCTAAGGAAGGATGTGAAATGGCAGGACAATTGTGGAAAGCCCTGAGAGTAGGATCAGAAAGGATGCACCCTCCTGTGTGCAGTTGAGAATTGCACTTCCTTGCCATTTGCAGGTGTTGTCACTCAGGGAGACAAAAGTAAGCAGAAGTGTAAAGAAAGCAGAGAGATTTACCGTAAAAAACGACAGAAGCTTTCATTCATTTAATGGGGGGAAAAGGAGTGGACACAAGAAAAAAAAAGAAAAAAAAAAGAAGGAACTGGGGTTGTTCAGCCTGGAGAAAAGGAGGCTGAGGGGAGACCTTCTCGCTCCCTACAGCTACCTGAAAGGAGGTTGCAGCCAGGTGGGGGTCGGTCTCTTCTCCCAAGTAACAAGCGATAGGACAAGAGGAAACAGCCTCAAGTTGTGCCAGGGGAGGTTTAAATTGGATATTAGGAAAAATGTCTTCGCCAAAAAGGTTGTCAAGCATTGGACCAGGCTGCCCAGGGAAGTGGTGGAGTCGCCATCCCTGGAGGTATTTAAAAGATGGGTAGACATGGTGCTGAGGGACATGGCTTAGTGGGGGTTTTGGCAGTGTTAGGTTAACAATCAGACTAGAAGATCTTAAAGGTCTTTTCTGACCTAAATGATTCTATGACTCAGTGATAAAAGCCTTGGGTGGAAACCAAGCTCTACCTTGACTCTGTGAGAGTAGGACACACTTGTCTTTCCAGTGTTGCATCCCAGTGAGACACCATTAGTCCTACAAAAGCAGAACTTTTCAACAAATCGGAGCAGAAACAGTGTATAACCTGGAAGCTTCTGCCTGGGGCAGTGGTAAGTGAACAATTTCGACTGGTTCCCACTTGTACCGCATCCTCTGGGAGAAATCTACAACCAATATGTTTAAACCATCAGATCTTGAGTTTCATCATGGCAGTTCTATCAGGGCTGAAGATCTGGTCATTAGATGGTTGATTTTAATGTGTTTTATGCTTCAGGTGTTTCAAATCAGAGGCAAATGCCACTATTCAAAGAGTGGTGTGAACAAGCTACAGATTTAACACGGCTTCAACTTTGTCATGGAGAAGAATTAAAAGCACAAACTAGTTTCAGTGACAAAGAAAAGGCTGACTAAGAAACTACATAGCTGCTCTTTCCTTGTGGAAGGGACCCATAGCGAATTTAGCTCCTAACTGGATGGATAAAGGAGATCTCAGTTTGGGAACTCACTGCAGTTCCATCATCATTACAGCCGTTGAGCTGATTTATCAAATCAAATACTAGCCTTAAATGTGAGAGGAATTGGGATTTACATGTCATATATAGCTAAATGAATCTGCAGAAGAGACTGCTTTCCACAAAACTACGCACATCAGAGACAAACACGTGGCTAATGCTAATGATTTTTTGAGAATGCGACTGTCAGGGGTATTTTCCATGTCTGAATGGTCACCCTCTTTACACATGACTCTGCCTGACATCCAGAACAAACAAGGGTCTGGAGAAAAACCAGACATTCAGGTGAAGGAAATTGCTTGTGTCTGCTCTCATCCAACCTATCACTCTGCAGTTCTGTGAAAGGGAGAAACAACCGGAGTAGAGTCAGAAACTGAAACTTGTAGGTTTGTCCTAAAGGACAGACCGCTGGGCACTGATGACATCATGAGACAATAACATCCACAGTTTTGCTGGAGGGAAGTTTACCACCAATTACCTTCTCTCCCATTAGCTTCAACCTATGATACCCGACAGACTGCTGACTGCCTTGATATTTTTTTGTTATGTCATGTTGAAAAAAATAAGGGAAAAGGCTTTGGCTTTGGTTTTACTTACCGTTGAGATAAAACAGTGGTTGCCATCCTGTTCAGCATAAAGAACGCCATCTTTAATGAATACAGATATTGCACGTAGGATGAATGAAACAAAGAGGTTCATGTGGATAAAATTCCGAGTGCAGTGAAGCTTCCTAGAGAGGAAAGAGCAAGGGAGAGGAAAAGAAGAAAAAGAAAAAAAAAAAAAAAAAGACATTTCTTTCATGGAAATAGCATGCTAGGCCTATCTGCACACGTGGCCAGAGCTCCTAACACCTTGGTGATAAGAATAGCAACATCTGAAAGTCAAGAGTGTGGATAATATTGACCCTAAACTTGACCAAGAGGAGGATTTGGGGGTTTTCCTGTAAAAGCATGCAGGGTAGCATAAAATAGACCCAGTCCAACGCAGCTTCTACAGTTGCATCTGCAGTCTACTGAAATATGGCTACTGGAGCGTGTCGAAGCTGGTGGAACAGCTCTGTTAAAGGGCTGTCTCCCTCTTATTCTACATCTGGTAAGATAAAAGCTTAAACGTTGTTTTGCACGGATGAGCTCCAGTCTCTTTCCTCCAGTGACAGAACAGCTCACTGCTCATGTCCTGACTCACCTGAAACGACACAGGATAACCATGGCGGTGGTGAGGGAGACGAGAGAAGTGCTGTATCCAACCGTGTACAGAGCCTTCACAGAGAGATAGTAGTAATCCTTGGGAGGCAAACAACACACAGTTGAACCGTTCGTCTACAGTCACATCTTCTTTACCCTGTCAGCATGCAGGATTTGTGTCTTGAACAGCCTGGTTGTTTTCCCCTCTTGGTTCCCCCGAGATCTCACTGTATATTAGAGCATTGCTCTATGTCTGGTGTGCCCTTGGTTCTGCAGACTGTGAAGCTTATTTGTCAGTGAGCTAGGAAAGGCGGGCTATATTTCTTTGACCACAGTGCATGTATCTGTAGAAAAAAAGTTGTTGGCTAAGGGATTCTTTAGTGAACAGGAGAAGAACTTGGGGCTTCTAGAAGTTACAAACTTTATCGAGAGTAAACAGTCATACTCCAGAAATATTCAGGATAGGGCTAGGAGGGATTTAAATCTTGCTTCTCACGTTGTTATGCCCATAAATATCTGATGGTTTCATTCTAATCACCATCAAATCAAGCCATGACCAGAGGCTGGACAAAAAGCAGCCTGCTGCTCTCCCCCTTCATTTGTTTTTAATTATAAGATTAGTTCCCACCTGGTTATCGGACTCTGTTTCATTTTCGTCAAAGCCGCAGGCATCATAATAATGAGGAAAAGGTTCAGACCAGCCATCTTCAGTGCAATTTCTGCTGATGTCCCCTATGGCAAGTACAGTTGGGAGTATGACATTGCTGAAGCAAACCGCAGGACGTACCCTCCCTCCCCTTGGTCCATGACCAAAGAAAAACCCACAGTACCACTGGGGCTACTATTTATCTGGTTATCCATAGAAAACTTTAATGGCATCTTTAAAGTTGAATGACATCTTTACTGACCTAGTTCTACACTAGGTGTCTATGGATGTCTACTACTACAGCTGGTCATCAGAGAGCAAAAAAAGATTTAACCAGTACAGTCAGTGCCTCCAGGCCACCAAAGATCTCATTCCCAAGCGGGTACCTAAACCAGGGGTCAGCTAAATGTCCGTTTCTCTCCATTGGCTCTGAAAGGCATCTGGGGAATACAGCTTTGCTGCAGACATCTACGCTTCAGATGGCTAAAGGTTAAGTCCAGTGCTTAAATATAGGTAGGAACTTTGTGCTGTTTAAGACAAACCTATATCTGAGGCACCTGCATGGGACTGGCAAAAAAACACAAGGCTAACATAATTTTTTGGAGAAGCTGCTGGGAGCCAGGCAGGGTGCTGTAAAACAGACATTATATGTCTGTGGTTCTGTGGTGAGGCAGCTGGATTACTCTCCTGCAGCCAGATAACACGTATCCCACTCACTTATCTTCAAGCCTAGGCTCTGATCTGAGGGTGGCTTTGTGAGAAGGCTCTGTAGGAAAACAAAGGAAAGATGGAGTGGGAATCTCTTCCCTGCCTCTGTCTTCATAGCACTATGTTCTTTCACACGCCCAACGTGGCTTCAGCTGACAATTTCAAATCTGTTTCAGAGCTTCTCACATTCCTCTGCCTGTTATTTGTTCCAATCCCAGTTTATAACCTTACTCTAAAACAAGTATTTGCAAGGAGGCTCAAAATTGGCTCAGAAAAAACCTCAATCCCTTTTTCTCTCTTTCTACTCTAATTGCTTGGCTAATCTCGTAGAAGGACTAGCTCCTAAATGGCTTTCACTGACACAGTCAAAAAGCTTAAAACTGTATTGGGAAACAAGAGCTGGGGGGTGGAAGAGGAAAATGTCTCTTGACACTCACTTTGTTACTGAGGCTGCCTACGGTGGGGTGGCCCCTGCGGTGCTCTTGTTCAACACCGTTACTCTTGCCAGAGCTCAGTGACCTGGTTGGAAAATTAGAACTGGGCTGCTGGCTGCACTTACTCCTCTCCAGCACAATAGAACACTTTCTGTTTATCGAACTATTACAGTTTCTGGAGTTCGAGCTGTACCTTGACCAAAATTGCTGGAAATTTCCAAGTAGGTTTTTTTTTTTTTTATTAAGGTTGTGCTGCTTTGCATTCTTCGAGCAGTTTAGTCAAGTATCTCATAACACTAGCAGTGACCTTATTTTTAGAGAGTCTGTTTGCCATCCATGCAGCGGAATATATCTATTTAATCACAGCATTCATTTAAGAACATTGCATTACTTGGCAAATATTGGTAAATTACTCTTGCACATTCATTCTTAGTTTTCTATGGAAAATAACCACTTAATCATGGTGTTGACTTTCCTTAACACCATTTTGTAATTACTGTTAAGCAGGTAGATATAATTTACAACAACATACTTGCTAGATTGCAAAGCTGAATAGTGGAGGAATAAATTTTCATAATACCACTAAAAATAATGCACCAGAAAATGTGTCACTGTAATTAGAACTCATTTGAAAATAATACCTAAATGGCAGGAGAAAAAGCTTGGAGCTTCCTTTTTAACAGAGTTAAAATACAAAGAGAAACATTCCATGGTTCTGTTTCTTACCTAGGAGAGACTGGGCTGTGCTTTCCAGCAGGTCATAATCACCTATAAAAGTGGAAATTTGGTGTGAAATTGCTTTGATTGTGTTTTCTATTAGGACCCAAACTGGTCTCTGTGGAAATCAGTGAATAGGATCCAATTGATTTTCATTTGTTTGGATCAGGCCCTAAGGCAATAAATTCTTGATTTTGTCTTTTCAGGAAGTAAACACAGTTTTACTTGTGAGTTTAAATCACAGCTGAACCTGTAAAATTAAAAAATTTCCACAGCAAGCTGCAAGTACATAGCTAAAACCACATACAATCAAACTAGGACCAATTTTATTGAAAAATATTAAAATCAAATATTATATCTTTAGAAATTTACATTTATAAACCATAGGTATTGACGTACGGTCAGTTTTCACAGAATTCATGAAAAATTATTTCCATTCATCAGTGACAAAAGGCAATAATTAATTGGTTTTAAGTAAGATAGTTCAATTGTGTGGGTTTAGGTTAGATCACATTGATTTCTAGAAACTTACCAGATTTTTATGTTCACTTTTTAACACCATGTTACAATGAACTACGTGTATTAATTATCATAATCATTGATACACAAACCACTTTCTAATACTCTGATATTATCATGTGCTCTACGTACAGTTTTTGAGAACAGAGGTACATAGGAGGTAGTCAGCACAACTGGTTCTTACCTGCATGGGTTTGCCCCAAGTTATCTACTTCCCAACCTGAAATTAGAAGAATAAAATTAATTAATTTGATCTTGATAATAGTTTGCTTCCCATAAGAGGCATGGATGTAGCAGTGCCCAGAGAAGAACTACAAGAAAATTTTGTTTAAATCCATTTTTCAAGATGAGACTGTATTACGGCTGAAAAGTGCTTTTCAGAAGATGGTTGATTGCATTGTATTGCTAAATCTCCGGTTATCATGGAGTTTCACCAAACTCTAGCAAGGATATGAAAAAGAGATGAGGGGTATTTTTTTTTTTTTTGTGGGTTGTTTCTTTCCTTTTTTTCTTTTTTTTTTGGGGGGGGTAGGAGGGTTCTGAAATAAAAAAGACCCACACATTTCCAACATATTAGGCTGAAACCCGTGACGATTTGTATAGTAAAAAAACCTAATACTACGACGAGAAATCATAAAAATTCATGTTTGCATTAAAAATTTTCCTTTTCCTTCCTTTTGTCCTTCCAAAATAAAGTGTTGGGATTATCTCAAACCAATCTCCCACCCGCTCTACCAAGTATTTAAACTGAATTGCACTGAAGTGAAACTTCTCCTGAATCCTCAATGGATTTTGGCTGGAGTTCGGTGTTGGGGAACGCATAAAGAGGAGCTGCCCTAAGCCACCGAGTGGTGCTGCTGCATCGTGTAGAGAGAGACACGGAGGAACCCGACAAAGCTGTCCACAAATAGCTCTGCCAGCAGCCTACCGAGCAGGATAAAAAAATTCCAACTTTTCATTGACCGCTAGGGTAGGTTAAATGTTTAGATTAACTTAGTTCTGTATCCCCTGGAGTAACCACAGGGCTACAGGTTGTTCTTCTTTAACCTTGAACATATGGTCAAATCTTAACCAGGGATCGGAAAAGCTGTTCGCCAGTTTGTATGAGAGGGTTTTTATTAAAAGTAAAATCCAGACAAAGATTGATTTTGATCCTATGGGAAAGGAGAAAGACAGCATCTAAGGAAAGAAAATGGTAAAGACAGTCTTTTCAGCGCAGCATAAAATACATTTTATATTTTATACCTTTTCAAATTCCTCATCATGTAATAATTTAAAATTCATTGATTTCTTTCTCTCTTCTAAAATAAATCAGATGTGCTTTTTGATCTTCTGAGACAGAAAACAGATGATTTAGTGTGAAGATGATGGTGGGAGTCTAGAAAGCATCAGGTAGGCTGTACCGTGTCTTTGAATGGAAGTATTCAACATCAAACCTACACATTCAACCCACCAGTTACTCTGGAGAGTTAATCCTGAAAACCACGATGAGAACACCCTTGGTCTCCTGGCTTCTCTGCCTAACTCCAGCTGCTTTCAAGATTTCACATCTGAGAATTCTTGGATGTTTGCAAATATTGGGTAGAATCTGAAGATTAGGTATCTTCTGAAAAGAAGTCACCAATGCTCTGAGCAGACATTTTCCAGTGAAGATCATTCAACCTGCTCATCAGACTAAGTTAGCAGATGCTGCAGAAGCGCTATGACTGCTTCAGCTGCTTGGCAGAATAACAAGGATGCCTGGGAAGAGTATTCTGGAGAGACCTGTTTCTCTCCTAAACCTATCAAACCCCAGGTTTATTGACAGTGATATAGCTCAGATATAGATGCCTATGTTGCTAAAATCTGAGTTCAGAACACAAAATTTAGGATATCCTGCAGGAATTTTTACCCGTGGTTTTATTAGGCGGAAGATCAAAGAGTGACCCACCGTTCCTCTGTCACTCTCTTTCATAGTGCCTTCCATGGCCTGCTGACACTCAGATCAGTAACTTGTAATGGAATCGGTTCCTTACATAAAGTCACCTCACTCAATAGCCTTACCCACAGAAGCAGGGTAAGAAGAAGTTGCAAAAAAACTCCAAAAAACTTTTTGACTCATAAAAATTTAGTTTTCCTTTACTAGTTGTACAGTGTGGCTTAAATCCTGAAATGCTATATTACAAACTTTCCAGAATTCTTGTTGGAGGAAGACCAGCCTGATGTTTCTGGGATCCTGACATATTACACTGATGGCTCAGAAGAATATATTTTTTGAAATTTAAATGTTTTAAATTTAGCTATTTTTTTCCTATAATCTAAAAAGGAGGAAATAAAAATTACCATTATTTCATTTTAAATATGGGTGGTAGTCACAATGATGTTAAAATATTAGATTTTAGTTCATTTTAAATTTCATGACATCTGTAATAGCAGTTAAAACATCATATTACTGCCATTTGGTGAAGAGAAGAGGTTTTTTATAGTAATAATTTTTTTATATATACCAAAATTGTTATTGTATTTTAACTGTGTTTGGATGCTAGGAAAAGATTCACATTTTTGACAATGTTAATTTTCTGATTTCTGTAGGAGTAAACTTGCCTTTTATTAGTATATTTTTCTACATCTGAGTCCTTGCTAATGTTCTGAAGAAGGTTTCAGTACAACCTTTTACTACACAGGCTTTTAGGCTTGATCCATCAACCTAATATTCACTAATAAGTTAAGCTACTGGAAAGCCAATTAGGTTTACACTGGACATTATGCCCTGACTTACAACTAAAAGTCAAAATTCATCTAATGAGTGTTGGGAGAAGACACACAAGTAAATCGATGTGTGTACGCCTATATATATGTATGTACGAGCGCACAATGAGGGAACACACAGCCACCATCTGGCTTTAAATTGCTGCATGCTGCTGCTGCCCGTCTCTCTGACACCATATGTTTATGTATCCTGCACCAGAATATGGATGTTTACAAGACAGATAACTGTGCCAATGGCTATGTTTGCTCACATGTATGAGTGTGCGATGGAGTTCATTTGGATTTTTTCTATGCTTAACATTTAACATGTCTACATATATCAGAGACGAAGCCTGAGCTTGCGTTTGAGCTGGGGTTGTAGGAAGTCCAGACATGGGGAAGTCCCTCTCATTTTTCAGACCATTACCCTGAAACTGTATTTTTGTGGGTTTTTTTTTCACCTGATTGCCTTTCTGACTCTAAAGAGACTTCAGCAAATTTTCTCTGGTGTCAGTGACGTAATGGGCAAAATTGTAGGGCACCTCACTGCATGGGCTTTCACACGAGTCCTCTCTTTTCTTTACTCTTAGGACATAAACCATAAGAAACTGGCACATTAGACTTCACTGATGAAGCAGAGAAAGCCCATCAAGATGATTATCATAGAACGGTTTAGGTTGGAAAGACCCTTAAAGATCATCTAGTTCCAACCCCCCTGCCATGGACAAGGACACCTCCCACTAGACCTGGTTGCTCAAAACCTCCTCCAACCTCTATTATTATGCAACAGGTTAGATGAAATACATTACTTTCCCAGAAATGAAGAATAAATAAAATATGCTCGTCATCAGCATTTTGACTGGAAACCCGTTTTTCAGGATTTTAACTCAAGGATTACATTCATGACTTATATTGACACCTGTGCTCCTCACATGTAGTTAAATAACAGCACAGCCTGAACTATAGAAAGATGGATCCAACAGCAGCTATGAAACTGTCTTAGAACACCCTTTTTAAAATCAGTAATTGCTCACATTAGTCAATAAAATCCTGAGGAAACTAATGTTATCCTTGACAAAAGATGGGTTACCCAGTATATCGACAGACCGTGTTATTCACTAATTGACCAGACTGAACAGGCAAGTGTCACTCTTAGGGAAGTAAAGCAAATCTTCCATTAGTGCTTTAACTGTCATTACTAATTAGATGTTATTTGCAGTACTGCTTAGGGACCCTAGAGAAGATCCATCAGAATGCTGAATTGTCAGTCCCAAAGACCAAATCGAGAAGCTGAACATAGAATATGTAGAATTGTGTTGATAGGACGAGGGGTAATGGCTTCAAACTGGAAGAGGGAAGATTTAGATTAGATCTCAGGAAGAAATTTTTCACTCTGAGGGTGGTGAGACACTGGAACAAGTTGTCCAGGGAAGCTGTGGCTGCCCCATCCCTGGAGGTGTTCAAGGCCAGGTTGGACGGGACTTTGACAAATTTGGTCTAGTAGGAGGTGTCCCTGCCCATGGCAGGGGGGTTAGGACTAGATGATCTTTAAGGTCCCTTCCAACCTAAACCATTCTATGATTCTATGAATATATTGCTTATTTCTGATTTCTACATGAAGAGGTGAAAGAGAAGAAAAAAATTATTCAGGGGACTTGCCAACGGCTACCCATAGAGTTAGTGGCAGAGACTCAGATATTTCGTGCCCCTTATTTGCACATATATCAGACGTTCTTCCTTGGTTTTCATTTGCTGAGTCCCAGAAAACACAACTACCTCCTCACTATCCTCCAACAGATGAGAAATTTAATGCAAGCAATTGTTGCTTCTGATTGAAAGTGAACAGGACTGGCAAAGGTAAAGCCAAGAAATAGCCTGTCTACGATGAGCCTCAGAGACCAGTGCAGCCTTTTAGATCCTCTCCTACGTGCCAAATGTGTGCTGGCTGCTTTCGGTGTCAGCTGGCATGGCAACTGCTTTATCTCCCATCGATTTGTTTATCTGAGCACAACTTGCATTTAACCCTTTTGTTCCAGCGCTTGTCCCTTGTTAGTGACAGGAGGGGAATGAAAGGCTTCCAAAACCATTCTGTCCTCAAGTGGTTTGCCCACACTTTTCCCATATTCCTGTTGTTCCTATCCCAGTATTATGGGTTGGAGGACTGGTACGCATAGCTAATCCTCCAAAAGGTTGAATTTTGACAGCTTTGAGGTCAACGTGCAAAGGTCTCACTGGTTTTACCGCATGTTGATTCTGTCCCTTCAGAAAATGCAGAGACTGGGGCAGAGAGAGGTTATGGAAAACGTTTCCTACAACCACTTGTTACTGTGTGGTCCCGCTATGTGGATAATGAACTGGTTTAGGCAGGAATCCGTTTTTTTCCTGTTTTATATAGCACCGGTTAGAAGCCTAATATTTAATTTATAAATATGAAATAGATCGGTGAGCTCTCACGCCCGACTCCGCAGCATCCACCACACTGTGCCTTTTTGCTCCCTTCCCTGTCGCTGCATGCTGCTCTCGTGCACCAGCAATCTGTTCAGCCGGCTGGCAAAGCCGCGGTCGGGAACAGCAGTCTACTTAGCAGCTTTTCTGGGGCTTTCTGAGCTCCCCACACATCTACCGCTTGCACACTCTGCCCTCTGCTTCTAATGCCCTCTGCCCGCTTCTCTACCTTGGCACACGTGATCCCACATGCACGCTATCCAGCCGTGCCGGTTCCTTTGTTAGAGCTTTTTTTTTTGGGGGGGGGAAAGTGATCCAGAATCAGCTGCTAGGTCTTTACAATCTCATTAATAAGATCCGTAGAAAGTGGCAGCCAAGCAAGGTTATACAGTACGTCCTTACAGGTTCCCACAGCTTTCCCTACGCTAAGTGCTTCCCTCCACTCTTTCCAGGGTTTTTGGTCTCTCCAGCCTCATGCCCCATAGACAATACTTTAAACTACAGATTGAAAGTCATTAGTCCCTTGGCATTTAGTGTGTATTGTCATTTGCCTGGTCAAAGGGATTTGTGAGCACAGTGCTCATACAGAGATAGCATAAAATTAAGTGGTACGGTTCACTGTATTTAAAAAACTGGAAAATTGAGGCAGAGAAAAATTAAGGGTAAGATTAGGAAGACTGGCTCATATTTTGATGGTTGAATAAGAACTGGTGCCTAAGGACATCTGAGGAACTGAACCTGTGGGGTAAATTCATCCCATCCAATTTACCCACCTGAAGATAAGTTTATCTGGTTTTTAAGTCTCCTCTCATAAAGGGCAAAGAGACTGGCACTTCCAGAGGGTGACGGGTTTTAGACATTTGCCATAGGATGAGATGAACTAGCTTCTGCAACTTCGTTGTTACCCAGTAGTTGGTGCAAAACATTGCAGTCAAGGCAGTGGTGAAACTGATATACAACTCCTTTCTTCCTATATCCCGTACTAATTTCAAGGCACATGGTTTCATGACATAGAGACCAGAAGACCCAGTGAGTCATGCCTGGAGATCATGGGAGAATACCAATGAGGTCCCATATGGAGAACATGAAGGCCATAGTATATAGGGCTGACTAAAGGAGGACTGATGGACAGATATGGTCAATAACATGTAAGGGAGATTATGACTTTTGCTTTTTCTTCCTCTTTCATATCAAAAGCTATGAATCTAGCAGTGGACTGAGGTCACCATAGCAACCGCTAGGCATCATCTAAACATTATATGTATCCTTCTTATGAGACTGGCTCTCACAGGAGCATCCATCAGAGTGCAAGATCGACGCAAATACTACTGAAGGGTCTCCTAGCTCGGAAGAGGGTAGGGGTCATATTTCCTGTAAAAAGCATCTATGAGGTCTTAACCAGTTGATTGGAACTGTAGATACAGTCACTGTTCTTTGATGGCAATATTTTCCTCCCGTTTCCCTCTGCATTGCAGATAGACTTTGTGATGCTGTGACCGAGGAGTCATGCTTAATTATAGCTTGTCCTCCTCACTTTGGAAAAGCTGAAGTAATCCCATGGCTTCACTGCCTGTGGAAAGCCTAGGGATGAAAACCAACAGGAAAGGACTTGTTAATCTAGAAAGCATTATTATCTCGGTTATTGGCAAAACTTACTATTTGTGACATCTGCGCTTGGTAGGTCTCTTGTACCCCTTCTTTATGTCATAATTCTTTCTAGGACTTGCTGAACACTAAACAATAACACATGAGCAGTCTGCAGACAGCTTTGAAAGCTGTCCAAAACCTTTAGCTGGGATTTATATAAAAAACCCAGATACCCTTGCATTGAACTTGCTTCTGAAGGCTACATAGGATCTTATACAAAGTGAAGGATGAAACTAAGGTATGCACAGAGTCCTGGTTGCTTCAAAGACTAATTAAGCTCTGATGGCTCATTATTATTCCCATGATGGAAATGCTATGGGATGGGTCATGTCTGTTTTTCAGAGACTGTTCCTTGGCTCCAGTGTTTTTCTTCCTTCGGTTTTCATGCAGGATATTGAAATACCCACCAGGGGTGAGATATACTTGAAGAGAAATCTAGACTTTTGCATTGATCTTTTGTCTTGCCTATTTGACAGGCAAATGCAATTTCCAATTTCAGTCTGATGCAATGCTGACCTTAATTTCAGCTAGTAGCAAAGAAATCCTACATCTTTTATTTCAATAGAAAATAAGTGCACAATCTTCCAGATACATTTCGCTGTTTAGAAGGACCCTGATCTTTAACACTCACTTTTTCTTCTTTCTATATCAAAACATATCAATGCATAACCCAAACAAATAGAAACTGTAACTTGCAAATATTCTCAACAGCTTTCACCTTGGGAAGACAACGACTCTTACTGTCTTTTCACCCAGTTTGTGAGTTATGTACCATTTTCACAGTGGTACTTAGCACTTAAAGACTTTACCAGGACTGTTTCCCCAGAAATTACACAGAAGGGCTTTCCACATGTGAACACGTAGTATCATTTCCCCTCTCATTAACTCTTCTCTTGTCATTTTATTCTGTTTGATTAGGGATAATATCTAAACTCAGACAGGAGGAAAAAAAACACAGATGGCTTCCCAAATCTAATTAACCCTGCATTCATAAATCCCATTGTCCACCCACGATATCTCTAGTGCAGAATATAGGAGGGTTGGTGTTCTTATGACAAAGTACTTGAGTGTCTCCCTGTGTTTTTAATGGGATCAGTAACAAACTATTTTCAATTTCTTGTTCTCAGGGAAAACAAAGCTTGTTGGCTGAGCACTGAAGTCATAAATTCCAGAGTAGCAGCAAGAAAAACACTTTGGTTCAAAAATGTGAGCATAGGCTATAACTCCCTCTTAAAATCTATAATATCTGGGTATGTTCTTTATTCTACTGGATTTTAATTAGGACCCCTTAATCCTGGTATCAACATGGGAGGCGTTTTATGTCTTTGGTAAAAATTACGTACATTTTCTCCATCTTACATCGTAAGCCATGCTTTGCAGTAATGCTCTTTTGGGTGTAGCAGGTAGTGTCCTGGACTGAACACTAGGACGAATGTTCTGGATTTCTGGAAGATTCAGTAAGAGCTAATCATATTTATTCTTTGGATTTGTGAATGAAAGCATTTTCTCAATGTGGAGCATATGGCAATGCTCAGAAACTGCCTATTATCATTTGTATTAGTTTCTACTGCAAATCAAAGATCTAAAAATATGCTCATTTCTGATCTGGCTATTGGATTTCTTTCAATGGTCCATTTGAGTAATGTGGCTTTATAAGTTCCAGAATATCTCAGCTGTGCGGGGCAGAGAAAGAAAAGCACAAACTTGGCTTCTGTAGATTTCCACTGCCAGACAGGATCACCTCTCTCTGGGAAAAAAAGGGAAAAAGAACGAAATAGAGAAAATTTTCCAGCTGGGAGTACAGATCACTACGCTGGGGCCATCTCTAAGTCTTGCTATGTCATATTGAAATGCAACATCACAGCTTGACACACCTTTTTTTTTTTTTTTCTTCCTTTGCAAAGGTACCTTAAAATGCTTTAAATATTCTCCACTCTGGAGCTGGTACTGGGAAAGCACTGGAGAAAATATAATATACAATAGCAACAGCATGGAAGTTACAGCTCCCAGCGAAAATAAAATTATGAATTGATGGATATCAATCAAAGAAACAAATGTTGAAGAAGAAAAGAAATTAATATTTAGGAAAGCTCCAGAAGGTAAACCACTGTAAATCTTTAACCTACTAGATTAGAAAAGACTCAGGAGCTAATATGTTTGGGTTTCTTTCATGTGGAGAGATTTTTGAGAATGATCTTTTTGTTCACAGTCCGCATCTGAAAGGAAATGAAAAATTCTGGTGATTTTGGAGGAGCAGAGAGGTGAAATGAAATTTTACGAGGAAGGGACACTAAACGCACAGCATGGGATTTAACGTTAGGCTTTCTGTATGACACTGACAGCAGTTCAAGTGTTACTCCTCAGTTGTATTGCAGTGAAGGTTAGAGCAGAGAATATTTTCAAATTAAAACCAGCAACAGCTGGTATTTTTAGCTAGATCCACAGATAATTTTTCAACAAAGCATCTCTCCAGATGACAGTTTAGTTGGTTAATTTTTATTTTGTAGTCTTTATTTTTGTTTTACTGCATGTGGAAATCCAAGCCAAGGAAGGCAAATTCCTTTCTGAAATTCGTAAAAAAACTTCATTCATCTCAAGATAAGCATTTGAGATAGGTCAGAGGAAACATCTTCTACAAGTACCCATTGCTTTCCATTTGCTGAACCAGAAATCCATGTGATCGGTTCAGACTTACACATATAACTTTTAGATATCCAAAGCCAAGTGAGGTAATTCCCACCCCCTCTTCAAGATTAACGCTTCCTCCATCATATGGTTTGCCTGTTGTTATACAAGCACTTGTACCTACAGGTGCTTCAGTGCTTCATAGGATACACTTTAAAAAAGTGTAATTTAAAGTTATTGCTTCTGTTTGTAAAAATGATTTGTAGTCATATAAAAATTTTGCTCTATTAAGAATAAATATGCTGTTAATAAATAGTAGTGTCAGTGCCCAGCCTAGTTACGTATTCTAGAAGCATAGCAGCAGCCAGAAAATACTGTAACAATCTATAAACTGTGATTAGCTGTGTCTTAGAAACATTTTAGTTATCTAATAACCCTTTCTTTAAGAAACCCTCATAAAATGTGACTTTTTTCATTAAGCCCTCATTGAAACAAATATACTTGGCTAATTAAAATTAGCAGCAGTGGTGGTGAAAACTCATGCTGATTCACCCAGGAGAGTGATTATGGATGTAGGTATTTCCACCTTGGGGTCAATAGTGCAAATCCAGCTGGATCTATAGAGATTTCAAACTACTCCAGATTAAATGTTTATTTGTTTATCTAATGAATTATGAATCTTGGGTTTGTTCCTATTGAACAGATGTCCAAAAACCCCTCAAACCCAGCACTGCAAGAGGTAACAGCTGTCACTTTTGTTAGTGATCCTGTAAGGAGATAAAAAAAAGCAGGACATACGTTTACACTGGACTGACTACTCCCCTAGGGTCATACTATCACCCTGCTACAGGTCAAATGCGAAGTACAATACGTGAACTGGCCAGGAAATCCTAGATAAATAGTTTTAAAATATTATTTCTCTCCTTTATTTTACATAGCTCTAGTTATAGCAGAGCTGTCAATTTTATATATTTTTTTAAAATTTTTCTAAAATGTATATTACCTTTTTTTCTTTTTTTTTTTTAAAAAAAAAAGGTCTTTCCTGTTAGCAGATTCCAGGTTAGTTAAGCACTAGAATAAATTATATTAAGCTAACCTTGTCTTTGAAAAGGGAGATGGACTAGATGATTTTTCAAGAGTCCTCCTAACCTTAATTACTTCAGAAATTACAACACCGTGGAAAAGAAACTTCATCAGTAAAAGTGAAAAGGCACCATATTTGTGTGGGATACAAATAGAAGCGTCAGAGATATCCCTCGAAATAAAAAGTAGTTAAAACGTCCATGGCAGAGGTGTGGGGGCAGGTTGGCAGTGGAGGAGACTTCCCATGCTGCAGATGTACGTGGCAGCACTCTCCATAGTATCCAACTCGTGATATCCCTGAGCATTGCATCCAAAACAGGCAGGCAGGGAGAGAAAAGTGGTACATTATGTCACCATGTGTTAGCACACTGTAGCTGGAGGGTATGTGGGCGAAGTAGATTACAATCCAGCAAAAAGGAGGGGTCCTAATGGAAATTCGGACGGGCGCTGTAGGAGCAGAAGGCTTCCTGCAGTTATATCAGAAGATAACAATATATCAGCCATCTGCTGATGCACAATAAATAACAAAAAAGTGTTTTGCCTGCAGGCTGCAAGCATCACTGATAAGTGGATAGCGAAAACTTTTGGTTGAGTGTATATCCTGCCCAAAGGATGACCAGAATTGGTTTGACAATCAGGCTGAACGACAAGTAGTCAACAAAAACTGATTACAAAGTCATGGAGAATTGAAAAAAAAAAAACCAACCAACCAAAAAAAAAAAAAAAAACAACAAAAAAACAAAAACAAAACCCAGCCAAAACCGTCCCCACAAAAAAAAACTTGAAAGAGGGAAAAATATTTCCTTACCCATACTTGATACAAACCCTACTGGATGTTGACGTGTTGTTTTTTCTATTATCATTAAATGTGGATGGCTCGGGAAGTGCCATCATACTCACTGAGTCAATACTGAACCAATATTACAGCATTAAAGACTATGTTTAATTATACTGGTTATAATTAAAGCACATAGAATTGCAGTAGTAATTATATTTTCACACCTGGTAATTTAAAGAGGGACTTATCTTTCCCTGTTCAAAACTTAGGTGCCTAGTTTAAGTGAATTGCCCTTAGTACTTGCTGGATGAAGAGAGGTATCTCCAAAGTATGGTTCGTCTCACGTCCCTTGGAATAACATAAATTGCGTTCTGTGGGTCTCTCTCTCTCCACTGACTACAGATGGAGTCTAGAGGACTAGTATAGAGAAAACATTTGAGTTTCATATAGATAAGTTTAGATGAGGTAACGATCACCCTTAAATTCCTTTCCATTTCACAAGCACTTGCGCAGTGTCTGGATGAGTTCAAATGGATGTATTTAAAGGTGAGGATTCCAGTGGTCCTGGAGCTGTGTATGAAACAGTTACTGTCTCCTACAACTTGTGCTCTGTGTGCGACAACACAGAGAAGGTGGATTTTGGACTCAAGATTGTAAATGAATAATACATTAGTGAAATAATCTTTGCAAAAAAGGATCCTGGGGGAAAATGATGAACTTGTTCCTCAATGGACACTGCTAATTAAATGATCTGTAGGGGCCTTGATGGGCGCTGGGAGGAGACNCCAACCTAAACCAGTCTATGATTCTATGAGTCTAAAACTGTGTTAATTATCTGGAAGGGCTTGTTGTTAGCTAACATTGATGGGAGGATTTGACCTCTCACAGTCACTCAACTGGGAAGATAATTTCATGGAATCATGAAAAAAAAGGAATTTCAAGAGAACATCTAATCAATCTATATATCTGTTGTGAAAAAATCATTAGTTATTTCCCCCTGTCCACAAACCCTCATTTTTACCTGGAAATTTTCATGTATTTCAAAAGTTAAAAAAAATCAAGAAAGGACAAGGCGTTTTTGGTATCATGTAAACAGTAGCCTGCACAGAGACTCTTCCTATTAAAAAACACTGGGTAATATTAATAACTAGGTCAAATAGTTAGTATTACCACTACTAAGGTAGGTTCTCCTTAAATAGCAAGTCAATTGAAAGCAGTGGCTGGGTTGTATAAGGATCGAAGCTGGGGTTTGATAGGCTTTGGTTATCAAGCATGGTGAGTGTGTGGGACTTTTTGTCCAAGCCTAAAGTGGTAGCAGAAAGAAAGAAAAGAGAAAATGTGCCAGCCTAGCTGACTATCTGCAGGTTTTTTTGCAAGACAAGGAACAACTGTGTTAGGCAGCAATGCATGCTGGAAGCAGAAACAGCCGAAATTTCCAATCTGTTATTTGTTTGCTTGGTTGCTAGTACCGGCTGCAAGAGGCAGAAGGATGGTGACGTCTCATTTCTACAGACTACAGAAAGGCATGATGGAGCTTTCGCATCTCTACAGGAATCCTTAATTCCCACTGACTCTTCCCCGGACTCCCAACATGGGAGCGCCTCACCCACAGGCATCAGCAGAACCCAGCTTACTTCATTTTCTAAAATAGGTTTGAATTGTGATGATTAGTTATCCAGGACCCTAACAGTTTTAGGTCTCATTGATTTCAGTGGAGACTCAAGGGCAGAATATCCCCTTTAGCAATTAGAATTGGTGATATTTTCATGTTGTATAGTCTGTGAAGGCTTTTTTCACACATTCCCTCCCTCTCCTTCACACACACACATATCTACACACAAACATCTTGGTTTTCTATAGTATTTTTTTTTTAACTGAAACCCAACTCCGCACGTCTGTAGAGTCTTTGATTTCCCTTTATACTGAATATCTAAGTGAGGTTTTACACGCATGTTGGCCATGCAGCTTCACCAGACAGAGGCAAAGAACAAAGAGAAAATACTTTACCATCTTCAGAGATGATAAATCTGAACAGTGCAGGACACTTGACAAAGACAATTTCGCCCACGCTTGCAGGTTTCCAGCATGTAATATTGTCCCACATTCCTGGGCAACCTGTAGAAGAGAAGGCAGGATAAAATACATCAGTGGTGGAAATCCCTTCCTTTCTTCACACTGTTATTGAGCTTTATAGTTGGTTCTGTCTTCTATCCATAAAAATGTGCTTGTTTAAAATAATTGATAGTAACATTGCCTAATAAGCTTTCCCTGGAATAAAATAATATTAATTCATAGGAATGGCATAATATATGTAGTTGCATAGCACAATAACTTCCAGACTCTACCCTGGCAGAAGATGACATTTCTTACTCCCAGTTAAATCATTCCACCATAAACCAGAAATAAATTTCCCCTTGAGCATGAAATCTACTGCCATGTAGCTCTCTTAACATCATTTAGCTATATTTCAGTATTGCTGAGCTAAATCTTTAAGCATCTTTAACTTAAATTCTATAAATTTCTGTTGGCTCTAATGCTCGTCAAAGGTTAGGTACTGGCACATTTTGGAATTTGACCCAGGGAGATGACTCGAAACTGAAAAACAGATTCTGCTTCATCCTCAGCCAGTTTTGTGGATCCGTGAGGGTAGCTCACCTCTTTCATGTTGTTCATTTTCTTTAAAAAATAGTGGGAGTAGAAATGTCTTTCCTTAGTAAGGAACTGTTGCAATATCATACGCTATCTTTACTGCAGTCTTTGCTCTAGACAATATAAACTCACAATGGCAAAAGGATGATTTTTGACCTCTAACGATTTCTTGCATAAGCTGAAGACAGAATCTGGCCTTTAACAACTATCCAGAGGTCAGGCTTCAGGTAACAAGCTTTGAATTAAAGATCTGAGTGGTAAAGAACCAACCTACTGGTACAAGCACGCAGAAAAAAGAGGTGATGGGATTATGGATGGGAGGTGTCTTCTCTTAGGATATCAAAAAAATTCTGGTCCCATGTGTTATTGTAAATCCAATAAAGGAGCCCAGCTCCTGCTTCTTTCTGATCCCTGTGTCAGAGACGTGGCAAACTATGACTTTCAAGAAACAGCTACCTATGCATGACTCCTCCAGTAGTTCTGTAAACCACCATCTTACTAGCTCATAAATCTAGATGACTTATCCAGTGTACAGAAAAATTCAGAGTAACCTCTCAAATTTCCTACTAATGTCTAAAAAAGTTACTTAGTGAAGGAATCTTAAATGGGGATCATCTTCCACCTCAGCAGGAAAAGAATGAAAAGCTAAATCTAATTATCTCCACTACTTATTTGCATTTGATGTCGAGATTGAACACATAATCTTATCAACTGTTAAAAGCCGCAAATTCCACGATTTCCTATGCGGTTTTCCATTGATATGCTCCCTCTTTGACTGCGTACCAGGAAAAATAAGATCTTCAATAAAAGCAGATAATACTTCAAAGTGTCACACTTTCAACCTGGCACAAGTACAATATAACGAGGTTGGGGTGATCGACTTGTAAAAACAGTGTGGGCTTTATCAGCTTTGGTGATAGTAGCGGATTTCTGTCACTGGAGGACGGATACCCACAGGGCTGGACTTGCTGTATTTTCTCCATCAGCTTCAGCGGCGGTGAATCAAGCCATTTGTTTTCTCACAAGATATAAGCCAGTTACTACCATGTGTGGTGGCTAGGGCAGTTCTGAGGGATACAGTGTTTGGAGAATTAGGTCAGTCTCAAACAGCACTGTTATGATTTTATAATGATGGCGTATGATAAGCAGTTGATAATCGTTCTTTCAAATTAAAGGATGTGGCATCAGATCACACCACGTAATTTAATAACCATACAAAATCCTGATCCTATTAGCTAAAAATCCCTCAACTTTGCCAGACCCACCAGAATATAATATTACTGCAAAAATGCTCGTTAATTCATCACGGGAGCTGGAAAATAGGAATCCTTTACATTTCCCTCTCCTCTCTCTTTCTTCCACTCCTACCCCAGGTTGTTTCCTTAGCCAGACGGGGATCTCGTCGTATGAATACCATGATTCACTCGAACATCTTCGAAAGATTTAAAGACTGGGGTTTGGAAAGTTTTGTGATACAATCAGGGTACTAAAGATGGAAATCAAGATCACATTGAGCGCTATTAGGTTTTATTGTCTTTGATACCTAGAGCCTGTCCACTCAGTAGGAACTGTGTATACTGTGTAAATATGCAGACATGTAGGAATAGGTTTATAGTTCACTGTTGTATGGCACTCTGTATGAAAGTAAAGGATATGTAGATATCCATGGTAATGAGACATTTGCTTACAAGAGGTGTTAGAGACAATCAAAGTGGCTAATGAGACCTTCTGAGAACCACCTGCTAGCCTTGCTCGCTTAAATTAAATGAGTTTGATTGGAACAGGGAAAGCGCTCTTATTTCTTATTATTACTTCAACAACAGTAATTTTCCAAACACTGGGATAACAATAGATACTGCAAACCAACCTAGAGAAATGCAAGCAAATCCTCATACTGCAGGGAAAAAAAAAAAGCGTAGACACGGAATAAATATTTCCTAGCACTGTGTTTTGAATTCAGTTATACCAGGTGGCACTTTTTCTGTGGTAATGTCATGCAGAGCTAAAAATTAGCCCTATTTAAAAAGGCATTATAAGTTCATTGTGCTAGAAAGCACTGATGTGCTGACATAGGAAGATGGAGGTAGAGAAGCAGAGAGTCAAGTAATTTGCCTGAGTTACTAAAATAGGTGAGCGATGGAGATTGGAAAGAATTCATAATCAACGAGAATGTTGTCTGCTCCTGCCTGGAAAAGCATATTTAAAACAAACGATTTATAAGAGCAAAGAAAAGAATAAAAAAAAAAAATTAAATGTAATAAAGGCCAGCGTGCACAGTCCCCTTACATTTGTAAACCGTGATACAGCCAGCAACTCCTGCTGGGTGAAATCTGCCCACGGAAATCAATGTGACTTGAGTGTGAAACTGCACAGCGGGGTTCTCCTCTGGCACTGACGGTATGTCTCCTTTGCCGCGTGATGTAGGGATGCCCAAGCTAGCTTTGAAAGAGGTAGCTCAGACACTTCGAGCAGCAAGGTGCAGCTTCAAGTGAGCAAATTTTCCTAGTTCTTAGCATGTTAGAAATCAGTTATAACAACAGATAGTTTTAAAGAATAAGATTTCCTGGGGGCCATAGTGAAAAGTGGTGGTTTTGCTAAAGGATGGTCTTGAAAACAAGGCACCTTGTGGGAAGTACATACTCTGCCTTCCCTTCCCACGTCTGCACTGCAGCCTGCAGACTGAAATTCGTGTTTGGTAAACTTTGTGGGATTCATCTCAGTTAACGTAAGTTAACTTGGCATCTGATCTTGATCATCATAACATGGGCATAAAAAGTGCTTCATCTTATTCGGCTATTCAACTCCTCTCCGATGGGATGGATGATCCTTTGGGTGCCGCTATCCCTTGTCACTGACTTTTGAGGAAACACGAAGCAGTCGTTCAACTATAGGATTAGTCAGGACTGGTTTAACTTCAGATGGCTAAGGCTCACCCTTTTACCCTTATTCAGCTAAGCAAAGTTTCCTCCATAGTTCATGGAGAGAGACTTTCCGGATAGGGATAACCCATTTTAAGGTGACAGGGAATCACACTGTAAGCATACTTCCATTTCGCCACCGACTACACTCAGTAGAGCAAGGCTAAGAACCAGCTTAGCCCAGACAGCTGCCTGTTCAAGGGCTGAAGCTTGTATTCTCCATGGGGTTTATGTGTTTTTTTGGAGCAGACATGAACCAACTCTGCCCGCTGGGCGGAGGGCTGACCAGTGGCTATCTGGTCTTCCTTAGACACTTTGTGATTCTCAGTAAGGGAGCCCAGCTGAGGGCTGGGACATGTTACTGTGAATGGTGCCAGCATAGCTGTGCAGCTCCTGAGCCATCCAAACCACCGGCAAACCACAGTGGCTGCTTATGAAAAGCCACATGATCAATCCCTACATCTCTGTCTCAAGCTGCTTCTTGTAAACATGAGATAAAACTCATGTTTAGACTGCAAGTTCCTTGTGGCAGCATCCACCTTGCACTGTTCTTGTAAAATGTACTTCAAAAGAATCCTGATTTCAGCTGAATCCACAATATGGATTTTATATGAATTTCATATGAAGCCCATGGCACCTAAGTTTAAATTCAATATTGTTGAAGCTGAGAGGGGTGCCTTATATACCTAAGGATGGATCTGACTTGCCAGCCACTGAAAAAGAACCAAAGGCCAAATTTCATAATAAAGAGGAAACTATGGGTATTTACCATTGCAGAATCTTCTGAGGCAATTTTAAAATTATACGTAGCACTAAAACCATTCTAGTCATCCGCCCTCCATGGAGGTTTACGTAAGGCTTGTTCCCATTCTTCACTTCAAATTAAGCCTCTTGGAGCAAAACACTTTCTCTCTAACCTGCTACGCCTGGCAGCTGAAAGTCTCCCTTCTTACCTCAAATGTCTGGACAAGCACCATAAAGGAAAAAAATAAAAAAAAACCCACCCCAGAGAGAGCCATGCTGGCAGAATAGCAGTGATAAAGAGCTTTTCTGAAATTGCTTACGGTCCCTTATCTTCTTTTTCTCCTCTGTCTAGGGCTGTCTTGAGACACCCAGTTTTGATAGTGGCGAGATATCAAAGCGGATTTTAGGCAGCCCCATAGCTGAAGTTCACCAAGTTGAAGTAATGGACCTCACTTTAAATCCACTGCGAATAGAGGCTGTTATCTTCCACCAACACGGAGTCGCTATGTCACCAGGACTATGCACAAGCTGTTCTTTTTCTAGAGAGTTGTGTCCTATTTTCTCACGGTGTCTACTGCAGTAACCCTCATTTACACTCTCTCTATTTAAATCCTCTTAACGGTATCCACAACAACCTCCCATGTCGTTGTCCTAGTGCAACGTGCCTCCTTCTCATCTCTGCCAACTTCTTGGCAAGAGAAGGTGCAAAAGCAGAGATGTTTTTTGGAAGGCAAGACCTTGTGTACTATTTCACGACTCACTCATTCACATGTAATAAAGTGGGTAAGTCCTGCCTGTCCCCCTCTGCATGAAAATAATTATTTGGACAGCTTTCTTGTACTCGGCGCACCATTTTCACAAAAACACGTAGGAATTTGCAGCTTTGAGACAAGTATTCTTCTGTCAAAAGGTGCTGACTGTATTCAGCTGACTCAAAATTAGTTGGTGAAGGGGGGAATGAAAAAAGGAATGGCAGGACAACAGACAAAGGGATTTATGGATTCATACACAGACAAGAGGGAATAGACAAGAATTTGCATAAAATTTGTTTACTTGGGAAATCAAGAAAAAATGTGAATACACAAATGTTAGACTTCTGTATTTTTCATGTATGAAAATAAAGGGTCAAGATGAAAAACCATCATTTTATCCTACAGCATTCGGTTTGATTTTTAGTTCGTCTCCTCATTTACTAATTTAAAATAACACCTTCAGGGTCATATTGCCTTCAGGAGAGTAATATCAAAGGAAACGTAATGTTACAAGCCAGCATATTAAACTGAATTATGCGATGCACAATAATTTTTAAAGGGCATACTCCATACAAAGCCTTTCAGAGAGAGAGGGAATATGAGGTAGGTGCTCTCTGTTCTTTCATAAATCTAGGTAAATACAAAATAAATAAAGGTTTAAGCAAGGCCTGGGTATGGTGTGTAGATTTTCAAAAGTAATTGACGTTTCAAATTAAAGGTATCTTATAGGAGATCCTCTTACAGAAATGGCAGGTCTGTAGGTGTTTTAAGTTAGGCAGCAAACTGTCAGAGTCAGGAGTCTCTTTCGAAAGTCCAGGCCATAAAAGAGGAGAAAAGAAATATCAGCTGAAATTCCAGAGTAAGTTATAAAAGGGGGAAAAAAAAAACAAACACAAAGGGGGGAAAAAAACACTAAAGGAAGATATTCTGTGTTGGAAAAGAGAATGCTTGATTGTGCACATGGAAAAAGAAAAGTTATTCCTTCCTTAAAATGTCTTATATACAAAGCAGGCATGAAAGATCGAGTACCAGGGGAAGCTGAGCGGAGAAAAAGGAAAGGCTTTTTCCTTCCCAGTTCTGCTCCCAATAGATTTTGGGGATTATTTAAGCAAATTCTATTTATTATTTCAGCATATGTCATCCAGGCCAGCTATTAGACTAAGAATTTGTTCCTCTATCCAAATTTTGCTACTGCTGCACTGAGATTCACCTTGCATTGTCTAACATGGTATTCATTTACCTTAACAGTATAAACGTTACGTATGTAAATCTGAGCTAAATTCTTCTACATTTCTTTTACAGCGCATGAAGAAAAACAGACACCTCCAGAGGGAACTGCTAGAGGGTTTCTAAGATAAATTATCCTCTGGAGATGCGTATTTTCTTCCACTGATTAGAAAAGGCACCAAGAGAAACCCTAATCTTAGGCTTAAACCAGCTGGAATTAGAGCAGAGGAATTCTATTTATGTAGTCCGAGTGGCTGGGCTAGGGTTGTATGTGAAGAAAAATAAACTGCGATCAAATTTACCAGCAGTTGGCCCACCTTAATATTTTCCATTACCTTTGTCTAAATAACTGCCGCCCCTGCTATACAGTTACGCAACACTATATTATGAGTATTTAGAATCCATTGCTTATGTAATGATAATTATATAAACTATGATAGCATTTTTTACTGGTACGTCACTATCAGTAAAGTCAGTTGTTTTATGGGATGACATTTTCCGAGATCTAAGACGTACTAAGTGCAGCGTGCTGTTTTCAAAGAGCTATTAAAAATATCAGCTAAATTTATGAAGGAGAACATTGGAAAAAATGATTTGAGATATTTCACTTCTTATGAGGCAAGTTAATCCTAGATTATATTAAAAAACTAAAAATGAAAGAAAAAGAAACTGTGTTTTTTCTTTGATTGGAATGGTGGGGTTTTTAGCACAACAATAGAAAAAGATGAGCTGAAGATAGTAGGCTTTAGCTCTCAAAAGATTAAGTGCATATGCCTTGCATTTGCCAAACAGAAATTGTGTGTTTTAGAGCGGGAGCTAGTCTTTTTTGCCAGAGTTCATCAGAGAGGATTTCAGCTGGTTGGGATGTTCTACATCACTCAAGCACCTTGGTTTACCTTCCGACCGCCTTAGGACTGAACAGAACAAATTATGAATTTGAACTCTTAGTCCTACTACTTTGGTGGGAGAACAAGTAGATACAAATACACAAACAAGTTGCTGTTTGACCACGGTCTGTCTCAGAGGTGAGAAGAGAATGAAGATCTTCTCATTTGTGCAAAAATTCAAACATTAGAACTACTTTCCTCAAGAAGGTTAAAGGTTCTTGTCTACCTCTCATGTGAAACACACCTCAAAAGGAAAGGTTAATACCAAATTATTGGGTTTTTTTCCTTGAACATTTTCTACATGGCAAAGATCAGCCTCCAAATAACAGGAGCTATTATCTATAATTAGAGAGGTATAAACCTTTTTTCTTCTTTTAAAGCTGTTTAATTCTTTACAGTCACAGGATATGTGTTCTAAGCTCAGACTTATTGCTGTTCTTGCATTGATACCTGCCAAGAAAACCTCATCCAAGAAAATCTCCAGAATCCTTTAAGTGCTGCCAACCAATTGGCCTTAGGTGAGGTTTGGAGAGTTTTAAAGGGAAGCTTCAGTTTGGCAAAACCTTTGGAACAGTTCTTTGTCTAATTATACGGAAGAGTAAAAAGCCAATAATTTGGGATATTGAGAGGTTTTTGTTTTTGTTTTATTTTTTTAACTTTCTTTAAATATAATAAACTGGTTATTCATCTATGAGAAAGTCACCGCTTTGCTGCTCTGGAGGCAGAGAGACTCTGTGAAATTACTCAAAAAATTGGGAGATTTTATTCCAACACTGCTGGAGGACAGAATGACACTTACAAGCTGCCAGAACCTGAGCCAGTGCCAAGCTCACCAGCTGTAGATAATCTGGCATCACTCAGGACATGGGTTATGTGAGATCATGGGGTACCGCTGGAGGCAGCCTTGCCTGGCAGCAGCTGGTACCCCTTGCTTCTTTTATTGCTGGTGGCAGCCGAAATGACTGTCATCGTTCTACCCCCGCAGCATGCCATTCTGACTCACTTCCCTCCCTTCTGAGGCGAAGAAGAGATCGTACACTTTTCTTTATCAACTCTGTCTTCCATTAATTCTCCAAGCTGAGAGAGGAGGGGAAAGGAAGGCTATTCCACCAGTGCCCAGCAGGCTTTTCGTACATCACAGTGCTACACATTTTAATCCTTTCATGACTGGGCTCAGAGTCATTTCTGGGAAGAGCATAGTAAAAATACCAGCTGAAGTTTGCGGAGTTAAGACAGAGTTTAAGAAGAAAGTGATGGATCAAGAACCAGAAAGATGCGTTTCTCTTCCACAAAGCCTAACTTTCCCCTGTCAGATCCTACCCTTATGGATCCTCCCCCTCACAGACACAACCTACCCATAAAAAGTGGTTGACTAAGGTCAAGTGGGTGGAGCACCGTCAGCTGTGTCTTACCTTTTTGAATATCTTCAATTAACAATATTAATTAACCCTACAATTAGTTGTGGTGATAGAGGAACTGGATAGAAATACATACATATTATATATTTATATATACGATATGTATGAGATATTATATACAATATATTTTTTCCCCACCAGTATTAATGTGCCTCACAGCGAACCCTGGCTTTCAGCTAGGGTTGTGGGTAAGAAATCTTTCCAACCTGTGTAGCTGAACAGTTCATGGTCACTTTTGCCACCCGTGGAGAGTAGTGATATTTGGCCCATTATGAGTTTCACGGGCCTGTGAAGAAGGTATCTGTAAAGATCACTGGGATAACTAGTTGCCATGGTTACAGAGAAAGTAGAAATTTTTTCAGTGTGTCTTTTTGGTGTTTTGGAGCCTGCATTCCTTTGAAAATGGAGGGAGGATTTAGCTGCATGGAAGAAGATGAAAAGAAGATTTAGTAGCAGGTCTCTTGAGCATTGAGGTTTTCCAGTAATAAATTCAGGGCTTCAAATCTGTTCTATCACGAAAGAAAAAAAATGGTGACATATTCCTTTGATTTGTTAGTTTCTAACTAATCTCACAACAGCACTGAAGTGGGACTAAAATTGGACACAAACCTTGAGACAGTCTCTGGGTATGGGTTTACCCTTCAATCTTAAAAAATCCCAGCATAGTAGAACAGGATTTTCAATGGGGCTTATTCAAGCAAAGCCTGAGGTCAACAGTTGCCTAGTCAATAACACTTGTCAAGAATTTTGATTTGTTTCTTAAAGGATAAATAAATCAAACAAAACAGACAGACGTTAAACAACTTTGATGAAAATAGCAACTGACCTCAAGTCTATATGATTGGTAATTTCAGAACTTATATTAAATTCTGTTACACATATATTAAATTCCCTCAAAGGAATTTACAAATTATCGTTATTTAGGTTTCATGGTAGCTTTAGGGGTAAGAAGATTTTCTGCTCTTTTTACAGCTGCAAAACAAAACAAAACAGAACAAAAAATGCTGACATTGAAAGCTAAGCACTCTCCAGAGCAAGAGTTGTAAGAGAGCTCAGAAGCGAGCTTCCCCTTCATATTCAGACTCCTGTCACCCCCACTTTCTTGCTCTTCTATTGTATATAAATAGAATTATCTCAGTGGAAAAGGCACGTCTGTAGTAGAAGACAACTTATAACAGATCCTGGGCCGCATTCATTCCTGACGTAACCACAGTGACGCCAATGTGGATACCCTTGAGAGGCATTTATTCCTTGTTTACTCCTTCAAATCTGAGAATGAGAAATGACTGAATTAAATAACTTAATTTCTTCCAGTGTGCAAATTCCATAATGTCTCCTGGATATTGTTCTAGTGGTGAGTCAAGCAATTCCTTATTAGAGCCCATGGGACCTTATGATCTAGTGGAGGAAACAAAGGAAATAAATACATTATAAAAAGCCCGTTCATACTCCGTTAAGAGGCATGTTAACACATTGCATTTCATATTCCTCAACAGGAAGACAGAAGCAGTATGTTCAAGCTTTTGGAGTAACTGAAAATGAAATTTTGAAGCCAAGGTGTGATTCAATAACAATGTCAGATTTTAACAGAGCCTGTCTCCTGTTTCATATTGAACCATTCTGGCTGCCTGCAGTGTACTCAGAGAGCAGGAAAAATAACACCAAAAGTTAAATGCAATCCAGCCTCACAAGGATTTGCATATACCTGGGAAATTTTGGTCAGTATGAAAGAGACTAAAGGAAATGATATTACTATTCAGTAAGGTCCCAGCTACTAGATGCCTTCCTGTCAAAAGTAAAGATATGTAAAGATATATAAAGATATATGCCTTGATCTGGGCAGGTTACAATCTGAAGTCAGTGAAAAGGCAATGTGAGAGGTATCAGTAGATCAAAAGGGAGGTAGAGTGCATGATGAAGAAGGACAAAGGAGATGCTAGTGAAGCATGGGGACTTGGAGATTATTGTGATCATTCCCTGGTAATGAACAGTGGATGCTTTCCCTTTTCTTTTTTTTTCCCCTGGAAAGATTTTTTTGCAGAGAGAGAAGGGCAAGTAATGGAATGGAATGCATACTGGGAAGGAATCCTTCCAGTATCTGAAAGGGTCCTACAGGAAAGCCGGAGAGGGACTTTTTACAAGGGCATGTAGTGATAGGACATGGGGTAATGGCTTCAAACTAGAAGAGGGGAGATTTAGATTAGATCTCAGGAAGAAATTCTTTACTCTGAGAGTAGTGAGACCTTGGCCCAGGTTGCCCAGGGAAGCTGTGGAAGCCCCATCCCTGGAGGTGTTCAAGGCCAGGTTGGATGGGGCTTTGAGGAACCTGGTCTAGTGGGAGGTGTCCCTGCCCATGGCAGGGGGGCTGGAACCAGGTGATCTTTACGGTCCCTCCCAACCTAGACTGTTCTATGATTCTGTGAATCACCAGTGCCATCACACCCAGTCCAGTACTATCACCAGCAAGCAGAGGCCATATAAATTTAATCCAGGAAAACTGAATGTGCACACACTGCTCAAAACTCTAAAACCTACAAAATACAAAATCTCCCAACAGCCTATAGTAAAGTAAAAAACACCCAAACCCATAAACATCATAATGAGACATAGGAAGAGGTCAGAAGTATTTCTGACATTTAGATACTTGAAACATGTTAGGTGGAAAGGCCCAGAAAACCGTAGGAAGTGGACACAGGAAGGCCCAAAACTGCAAAATCTGAACCGCTAGAGACAAAATAATTCCCTTTTACTTGTCTTTAGATCAGAACAAGTGTGCTGGATCTGTCTGTCTTTGTCTAAGGCTGGAAGGATACAGCAAGAAATGGGAAGTAGTCATTAGAGTGCTGAGGCTGCCGTCACTACTTGATGATTTATGGTAGAGGACCACTAACACCAGTAACATAAAGAGATATGCATCAGCCCTCCAACACTGCTGGTTTAGTCACTACCTCCATAAAAGCCATTACAGTAGTCATTGCAGCATGTGGTATTTTGGGAAGACTGTGGGTTTTAACTATATTTGGGAAAAAAGTGTCTGCAGATCCTCGTTTTCCTTTTGTTTACTCCTGTAAATGAGGAGTTAATTCCAACAAAGTCAAAGAGTTTCTCCACATATAAAGCTGCTGTAAGTCAGAGAATATTTGGCTTAGAGAATTTAGAGACTACTTAAAAAAGAAATATGAAAGTGAATAAAGTATATTATTCCTTCTCCCTCTCTTCTCACTAGAAAAAGTTGAAGACCTGGTAGGAAGAGAAATTGTTCTATGGTATTGCTCACAAATATGTGTGGGCAGGTAACTACACTCCCATCTGAAGTCATAAATAACTATGAAAATTTGCATATATATAATCAATATTGTTTTATTGTTTATGTGGAATAATTATGGAAAAACAGAAAATAAGCCTAAAGGGACCTGTGGAGGCCATAGGGATTATTCCCTGCACCCAGGCAAAATACACCATAACTAAAATATCCAAAAGGAAGTTTGGGAGTTCTCACTGTCTGTGACATTCTGATTAGCTGGACAAAGGATGAGAAAAGTACGTTACAGGGCACAATTCTGCACACTTGATTTATAGAGCAAAGGTCCAGAAACTTCTTTATGTTTCAGTCATTTGACAATTTTTGATTGCAGGGGCTGTGATAACATCAGTGTCGTATATAAAGATGGTAACAAACTTCATGATATTCCGAGAGTGAACAGATGTCGTACTTAGCAGATATAAAATTAACCCCTACCGTAAAACCCAGTTAGATGTAGAAGTTATTTATAGGTATATGTATGTATTTATACAGGAATAGAGTATAGGCATATATCTACATGTATCCTCAGACAGATTACTCTGTCCATAGACTAACTGTTTAGGGTACAGCTAGAAGAAAAACTAGAAAGCACACCAAGAATGCTCCATTTGTAACCCAAGCGAGAAATATTATTCATGTGAACAGGAATGATCAGCTGTTGTAATCATGCCGTTTGAACTTTTTTTTGTCAGTTCTAAGTCCAGAAGAATAATGGGAAACAAATCAGTGATTCTGGTATATCCTGTATGAAGACAATTATGAAATAGTTCTACTGACTGGGAGTATTTTATTTAATTTTGTTCTAGCTTATTCAATTATGGTAACAACGGGTCCTGTTTTAAGTAGTTTGCAGGTTAGCAGAGAAGGAGTAGAATTATATTAGTCCTTTGGCTGTATGACCAAAAACCTGGAGTAGATTCAAGTACTTTCATCTCTTGGGAACAAAGGTGAAGGATGTTCTCAAAATGTATACAACAGTCCTTCAATGCATTTTAATTGATTGTTTGTGGTCATTATTTCTGTTCGTCTTTGCTCTTGTTACATGGTTTGGACATACTCTTGTTACACACACATTATTTTTCCCTTCTAAAGCATTTCATTGTGCATTGACTTCTGTTTCCAGCATTTTTTTTCACACAGGTCCTGGATAATCACTCAATTATGGATTGTTCTAACCTTGTGTTTTGTTTTGGTTTTGATTTCTAATTGCACTGTTTCACTGTGCTTCCTTTGATTTTTTTTTTTCTGTGATGGAAACAAACCAGTCGATTCTAGCAACTGTGTAAGCATGAAATTTATGGCTTGATTATGGCAAGCTGCTGGGGAAAGGCATTCAGGAACTCCGAAATGGAATTTAGGCAAGGAAAAGGATCAAGAAGAAGAGCACCTCCAGGTGCTTGTCCACAAGGCTCAACTATCCGCTCTTAAAGGGTGAAAACTACACCATCTAAGTTCAGACATGTGCCTTACCTGACAAAGCTAGTTGGGCAGGGTTTCCACTTGGTTTACTCCAAAAATAAAAGCCAAAAAAACAACAACAAAAAAACCCAGAAAATAAAATAACATATGTGAATTCTGAAGAAAGAGGAAATCCTGGACTGGGAAGTGAAACAGGTAGCTAAACTCTTTGACATTATGGATACACCTCGAGTGGGAATCAGCTTGCATATTAAGATACCTTAATTTAGGTGTTTTAATGTGCAAACAGAATGTAAATCATAGAATCGCCGAGGTTGGCAGGGACCTCTGGAGATCATCTAGTCCAATCCTCCTGCCAGAGCAGGTAAATCTCAGTATCTATCAATTGTACAAGGAGTCTTGGAAGGCTGGCCAATATTATCATAAAAAGAAGAATAGCAACAACAACAACATTGGATGTCTAACATCCAGTGGTGCAATTGTTCCCCACGACGACCATTTTCCCCTAAATACAGGGCTCTTTTCTGAAACACATATTGAAAATGCTTGTGGAATTCCGTGGGGGTTGAGGTTGCAGGCTGCAGCAGAAGAATCATACCTGGAGAAGGGCGAGACCTGCTCCTCGTGCTGACAGCAGAATGCTCCCACCGTTGGTTGGGTATTTGCTGCACTTCTTTTGGGAAAAGATGTGTTCATTTTAAGAATTGTCAAAGTCTTGAAAGTATTGTTTCATAGCGATCTTTTCAGTAAACAAGCTGGTGGGAGCTATAAATATATTATTAGCTGGGAGGTGAGTCTCTTTGGATATCTCCCTATGGCTTGAGGCTCCAAACTACCCATGTTAAGAGCAAAATTGCCTCTAACAACATGTTTACAGTATGGTGCAAGAGGCAAGTAATTACTTTGATTCATCTTTAAATCATTTATAAGACACTATGTATTCATTGAGCTGTCAAAATCACAAGTCTTTATGGCATGCAGGAGGAAAATTCAGAAATGAAAAGAGGAAGAAAGAACATTTATTTCAACTGAGATCAATCTGAAGTCTGGATGGCAAGACTTCTAAGTTTTATTCCTTTCTAACTGTCTTGCAGGAATAATGCATATATTTGAAAAAAATAAAGAAAACTAGAAGCTGCCTTAGAATTGGACTCTAACATTCAATGCTCCTGTAGATAGGAAATGAGAAAGAAACAGATCACACATCAATAGGAGAGGAGATAGACAATCCTACTTCTGAAGTATCTGAAATTAACATATTATCTTAAAACACATATGAAAGATAAGCTAGTCAAATCAACTTCTTTCCTCCATTTTTTATTTTATTTTTTTTTTTCCTATAAAGGAGCCTACATGGCCACTTTAAGCAATCATTCTGCTTTCAGCCAGCAAACGTGTGATTAATTTCACCTTTAGACTTCAGTGTGCTGTTGCTTAAGTATTGCTGCACTGCAGAATTACCTATTTCTGTGGTGGAATTCATATTAGAAAATGACATCTCAAGCTGGGGAACATAATAACAGCACAAGCCAAATTCATTTTTTTTTCTAGTATAGCATGCAAAATTAATCTCTCTAGAATGAAATATTTCAACACATTATGTTTTATGACCCCCAAAACAAAACATGTGAGAAAGCTGGAGCACCTCTCCTATGGAGACAGGCTGAGAGAGTTGGGGTTATTCAGCCTGGAGAAGAGAAGGCTCCAGGGAGACCTTAGAGCCCCCTCGAGTACCTGAAGGATCCATACAGGAAGACTGCGGAGGGACTCTTGATCAGGGAGTGTAGTGATAGGACGAGGGGGAACGGTTTTAAACTGAAAGAGGGGAGATTTAGATTAGATACCAGGAAGAAATTCTTTACTGTGAGAGTGGTGAGACACTGGCGCAGGTTGCCCAGGGAAGCTGTGGAGGCCCCATCCCTGGAGGGGTTCAAGGCCAGGTTGGACGGGGCTTTGAGCAACTTGGTCTAGTGGGAGGTGTCCCTGTCCATGGCAGGGGGTTGGAACTAGGTGATCGTGCAGATCTCTTCCAACTCTAATCATTCTATAATTCTATGATTTCTTTTACAAAAAGCTGAATAACTGCATGAAATTGAGAAATCTTTCCTTTTTTCCTTCCTTGTTCCTTCTATTTCATAGGAGGAATTTGGGGAAGGAATTGCACATCTTTTCCTCCCTTTTCCCAGGATTAAACTACCATGCACATTCTGAGTCAGCAGTGCTGGCTAGCAACTCATGGGCAAAGCCAAGGATCTCGTTTTCCCCACCCTCATTCTCCCTTGACCAGAAACTTAAAAAAAAAGAATATAATTGGACATGCAGTTCCTGCTGCCTTGTTTTTCCAGTGATGGAAGAAGCCATAAAGTTCAGCAGATACTGTAGGATTGTCTCCACTTTCTAAATGTCTTCAGCATCCTGCAGAGATCCAGATCTGATCCATTGTAATCTCCAACAAAAGAAAGGGCATAGCTTAAGTATCTAATGAAGAAGAAATACAGAGAACTTTGCGGAGAAAAAAAGGGCTTAGTAAGGGCTCAGAGAGTTGATATTTAAGGTGTTATTATGCATGTAAGTTACTCTGCACTTCTGCTTTTGAAGGCAAGTAAAACTGAATTATCTCATTTTTGCCATGGTGAGAGGACTACATAGAGATATTTTTCTACTACTTAGCAGACTGAGCAGTTAATAACTTGTTATAGTACTGTAACTTGCTCGTCTGTCTGAAGATGATTTAACTTACTGTTCTTCAGTTTTATTTTGCTGAGGAAAAATCAATATGCACAATCTGTCAGGAGTCCAAATTATTACACTTATTCAATTGCATATATTATTGAGTAGGCATTTTCCTGTAATGAAGTTCTTGGCTTAAGTTTGTAAGGTATATTAAAAAGGAGTGGACGTAGCTCAGAATAAGATGAAACAAGAAATGAAATTCTACAGTTGGACAATGTTAGTCATTGGCCGCCTATGTGAGGATGTGAATGCTTGGTGAAGTCTCATAGGAAAAAAGCATTCCACAGTAAGGAACAGGCTAAGAAGGCTGTCTTGAGTCTTTGGTCTAACAACACTTGATCTATGACTAGAGCTTTCCAACTGATCCTACAACACACACAGATACCAAAAGGAGTGATTCTAAGTATACCAAATGTGGTACTTCAGAATGTTCCCCCAGAAGCTAATACACTGGTGAAAAAGAAGTGAGTGTATAGAAAATCTTCCAATTGAAGTTATTAATGGAAAGCCATTGGAGTTGGTTCTAACCCCTTCTTGTTCCCTTCACATTTACTGTTCTTCCACTAGTGGTCTAAGTACAGCCAACCATTCCCACTCACAAAGAAAGCAGTAACTGGCAAATGTGCTTGCCAGAGTGGGATTCAACTGACCAATTGCCAACATCTACATTTGAGTAGTCCTCAAAATGTTTGGAGTGATATATAGAAATAGGCAATTCTAAAGAACAACATCTCTCATCTGAAAGCAGATATTTGAAAAAGGTCTGATGAGTCATTCCCTCAAAAAGCCAACTTTTGTCCATTGACTGAAGGCAGCTTCTGGATAATAGCTGAGATAAAAATATCTGTGGCATAGAAATCTCAAGTTCCATGAGAAAAACTCCATGCTGTCTTTATGCAAAACCTCTCTGACCCGATATTATTCTCATCTTCATATCAAGGTACAAAAGAACAATCACAGAAGGTCAAACAATGCCACCTTCAAAGCAAGCTCACAAAAGTCCCATTATATCCCAGGAAATAAGGTCCAACCAGTTCACTTCCTGGGCTATGCCACTGCTAATCCTGTTAAATCTACCTTTACTGCGAGGCTGAATGAAGGGTTGAATAGAAACAAGGCAGAAGTGGAAGGACACTGCATGATACTTTGATGACTGTCACTGTCACCTCATGCAAATGGTGGACTGGGTGACCACAGGCACTACGGATAGGTAAAAGTGGGAGTCTGGTCATGGTTCTCTGCAGCAGGTCCTGGGCTGGAGCACCATTCCCAGATCACACTTCTATCGGAAAAGCTTTGTACGTTCCTCAAATTCATAGCCCTGTCAGCTGATGAAAAACCAGTGCCACACACTGTGTCTCTGTTGTAGTATCTCTACTCCCTTTTGTGCTCCTTCTCAGCACAAGAAGGAAGGAACAAGGATCCTGACTGTCATTACCAGCAACAAGAAACGTCACTGCATATGGGGAGTTCTTCTGGGACAGAACGGGAATCGGCAGGTATATTACAAATCCTTCGTCATACCAGGGTGATAAAACATATCCTTAACACAACCAAGAATCCTACTTTCAATCTGTATTGGTAGCTCCTATTATATTCACTGGATGTACTTGATGAATTCATTAGCAAGAGAAGCCCAAACCTGAGGAATTACAGAAAGGATCAACATTTGCATTTTGTCTTTATTAACTATTAGCGTAGGTACCAGTATCTTTTACATCCTTCTAGGCTTTTATAAACTGAAGCAGAGATCATAAATTATTGCTGTGTTGTCTTTTCCTTGCCTTTGGGTAATTCAACTAACACAACCAAACTTTGTGGATGGGTGCGTACAGTAATCCTGTAGTTTCTCTGTTAAAAACAACCAAACGTCTCTGTTAGTCCGTGCTCAGAATCCTTAACGTTAGCATTTCTTTTTTTCCTTTGTCGCTACAGCCAATGCAAAGAGATAGGCATTTTTTCATAGGTTGATTAACATCCTTCAGCAAATGAACCTTCCTTTGGTTTTTTTAGACGTCTCTCTTAGGAGACATGACTGGTTCTCTGCCTAGCTCTTTCCATCGAGATTCATAGAATCATAGACTAGTTTGGGTTGGAAGGGGCCTTTAAAGTCATCTAGCCCAGCCACCCTGCAATGAGCAGGGACATCTTCAACTAGGTCAGGTTGCTCAGAGCCCCGTCCAACCTGACCTGGAATGTCTCCAGGGATGGGGCATCCACCGCCTCTCTGGGCAACCTGGGCCAGTGTCTCACCACCCTGATTCAGTGAGTCCCTTAGGTTCAGACCAAGAAACCTAAATATATGTGTCTGTATGAAAACTGAGGTGGGCTTCAGCTGCCTCAGTGCATGTCGTTCGGGCCACCTGAGCTATGACCTGACCTCCTGCTTCTACTCCGATATTGTTACTCCTATAAGTTTGTGCCACATCCTCCAGGCCTGTGTGCGTGTCTCAGATACACAAGACATCTCAAATAGCACTGGATAGCTGTCTGTGTACAATAAGCCCCTTTCCCCAGTGTCTCAGCTTCCACTATAGTCCACAAAGTCAATAAATTTACTGAAACCATGAAAGTAATTCCAGTGACAAAAGGAAGATGTCTGTGGGTAACGATCTGCACTCAGAAGTCTGCTGGGTTTCATCATTGATCACTGAGGGAGCCTGGGTGACTAACGTAGACTGAACATGGAATTTTTAGGTAGCTACGTCAGGTATTTCCACTGTATGGGGTTAATTTATTTTCACAAAGATAGGTTTTTAGTGCAATTGGAGATGCTCCAGGGGATTAAGTTGCCAGTCCAGATAGACACAGACCTTCTTTACGACCCATGTCGGAATGTCTTGATACCCTAAGGAATCTAGAGACACTTGCTGTTTATGTGCACCTGAATCTCATCCTAAAAATCTCCAAGGTAATTCCCTAATTCTCTTGCTTCAGGAACTTACTGGGCACTAGAATACAACTTATATTCGAAGTCTAGGGTTCATTCAGGATTTCCCTGAAATGTAGTCACTGCCAGTGCAGAGAAATTCAAAGTCAATCAGTGCTGTCTTAATCCATGTTCCATCCCTAGAAATAAAGATCCTAGAAACCAGTCAACTAGAAAGCAGTCAATTGACTCCAGCAAGAATCAAATTCACTCTCTTACCGCCGTGTTTTTCTCAGCGAGACTAACAATCTAAGGAAGCAATAAAGACACTTTTGTCAGAAAATACAGCAGACAGCCACGGAATACGCCATGGGAATAGGAACAAAAGAACATTTTCACGGAATTATCTTTTAAAAGAGTATCCAGTTGTCTGGCACCTGACTCACTCATTTTCACAGAACTATGTTTTTAGGACCTTCGTGAAAACACAGTTTGCATGCAGGAAAACACTTCAACTCAGCGCTGAGACGTGTCTACTTCTGCAGCAGACTGCAGCTGCTGCCCCGTGGGATCCGGCGCGAGCACGCAGCTTAAAAGGAGCTGCAAAGATCTGCTGAAAATCATGCGAAAATCATAGACGGTCACTCAGCTACAACTCAGATGACATGTTGATAGGCTTTCGGGGATTTTGTATGCCATGGTACCATAGGCATTAAAAAGCTAAATGATTGTAAATTGTCACAGCTTCCAGCTGTCCGTGACTGAAGATACCGACACGTCACAGCAGCGCAGGAAAGACCATCACTCATTTCGTTGCGTAAGTTTTACTACCGTTTATCGTTTGTTTTTTAACTGCAGTGAGCTGGTATGTGATGCTCACAGTTACATGTAATGCCCACAATTGCAGCTTGGGGCAACGCGAATGAACACGATCCCCCTGCCCCACAGGTAAAATCCATCGCAAATGCATCTGCTACACTTCG
>VYXH01001437.1:45855-58947 GCA_013397275.1 Burhinus bistriatus | reverse complement strand
TTTCTTTTTTTTTTTTTTTTTTTTTTTGATTAACTCTGTAGACATGTGTCCCTGCATTACCTAAAGCACAGAAGCAAATTCCTGACCTCTGACAATAACCAGCAATTGTTCTGGTACATCCCCATTGATTGATTTTTTTGTCCTTATAATGTTTCTCTAAGCTCATTCAGCTACAGTGACCGCAGCTCTTACCGTAAGATGTTTGCATTGGCATTGCTGAAAACCCCTGCAGACATGAGAAGAAAGGTTTAGAAACCATCGGTTCAAAGTACGTGATCTATCCCAAGATGACACTCACCTGGAGAAGAGTCATTGAGAGGGTTCAGGGCAGCCGCCCTCCGTATCTTCTCCAGACATGTCTCTTGCTCCTTTTTAATGATGCAGTTGGAATGGGTTGCTGTAACCTGAAATGGGGAGAAAAAATGTGGAGAAAGAACAATTACAAACTTAAAATAGCTAGTGAGTCTATCAGGAAACATCAGCAAGTTTTGAGGTCCCATTTCAATAAGAAAAAGAAATAAAAACTTCCTTAGAAGATGAGACAAAACTGCAACAATCTTTTTTTTCTTCCTTTTTTTTTCTTTTTTTTTTTTACTTTTTCTTTTCTTTTTTATTTTTTTTCTTACAGTAGGCTTAAGGTCAAATTATGGAATTATAATCTTCATAAATTTTTTTGGAGGGTTTATTGTTCTCCCTGTCAAAGTGTAATTTCTAATGCAATTGCTTTATTTTATTGTATTCTTTCCTCATATAAGGCTGAAGCAAAGGTACCTCTAACTAAAGAATTAATTTAAAGAGGAATCAGAAATCAACTGAGCCTCAGTTTGATCTTCCAACAATTTCTTATGGGTCTTACACAATCCATTAACTTCACTCAGGACTCAAAACTAAATTAAAAGCTCTTTCTCTTAGTCTTTCAACCTGTCCGTTCCTTAATGTTTTCTTCTTCCCTTATTCCCAGTGAATAAAAGGCTGCTTTCTTGCCAAAAAAATAATGCAATGCCAATTAAACTGAGATGACTTGATCCAAATATTTTNTAAAATGAAATTATTTTTTATAAATATTTTTTTTTTTTTTTTTTTTTTTTTTTTTTTTTTACTATATTTAAGCTTCTAAGACAGCCTACTACAAGAGGGGAAAAAAAAAAAAAAAAAACGGGAAAAAAGGAGATAAATGAGTCTATAACAGGAACATTGCAACCAACAGAATGTAGGCAATCCCAAAGCAGCAACAAAATAAGAATTGGACCTATTCCCAGAAATCAATACCAGATTTCATTCCTGTTGTAGAAAGTGGTCAGGGGATATCAATTCAGGGGAAATACAATAATACAATCTCAGGTTTAATTAGATCATTTTATAGGGGCACTGCTAAGGTTCAAATCACGCTGTGTGGAAAGTACCGTGAAAACCAGTGCACCGGTTGAAGGTGGGATAGGTCACCCTGGTTCTCTGCAAGCAGTTTTGCTCTTTCATATTTCCCATCCCATTTCCTTCACTCTTGTCGATGGAGAACTACCAAGGAAGTAGGGTGTACCTGCCAAGTGGTCTGTTTTCCCTTGTCGGCTAAGTAAGAACGAGCAATCAGGAAAAGCGATACCTGAACTCAACCTGCTTCAGGTTATTTTTGGAACCCCAGCTACACAGGTCAACTACTTCCCTCACATCCCGACAGAGGGAACGGAGTGAACCGTTTGGGTCACTAATGCATCGAACTGCCACCACACGCTCCATACACGTTTACAGTAAATCCCAAGGCCCGTGCAATGCTCGTTTGGTGGGGCTTTTGTGTGTGCTGGGAGGCGTGGAGCCATCTGCACGCTTTTGACCTAGTAACAGCTAGAAGCCACCACCCCTATCTCAAAGACAGAGAGGGTTTCCTAAGGCACCTCTACTGGAAAGCGTTGCTCACCGTTTGCAGGAACTAATAATGCTACACGGTTTCATCTCCAAGATCCCAGTAATAAATTTCAGCTATTTTCCCTGTGGGGTATGGGAGGCATAACCATATTAAATTTGTTTATCTTCAAAACAAACACTGTTCTGTTCTAAGGGCTCCCAAGGGCCTAGAAGAGATATATTGTCACAGATCTCTGGGATCTCCCAAGAACATGAGGGCTTTTGCTACATCATCCCCTAACCCTTGCCAAAGACTGGGAAAACTGCATTGGCTGATATTCAAGTTCTTAGAATATCTTTTAAAAAGATAAAAGAGAAATAGCAAGTAAATCAGGCTTCTGCTGCTGGTACTGGTTTACTCTTCCCGGTTGCCCAGGTCTGAAAGCAGTGTCCAGGGGTTGACTCAGTACATGAACGTGGCAGTTTCTATACAGTTCAGTATATGCAGATTAGAAAAGCTGTATAATAATAATAATAATAATAATAATAATAATAATAATAATAATAATAATAATAATAATAATAATAATAATAATAATAATAATAATAATAATAATAATTTGTTTATGCAAGAAGGATACAAGAAAGCAAAAGGAAATGTTAACCTGCAGAGCCCTTTTTAGCTTGATATTGTGGATATTAAATGTTACAGGAGTTCAAAACATATATATTTGTATGTATGTACGCAGAGTCCATCAAAGGATACTAAACACTAAGAATCCCACCATGCCCAACTTTTGATGTCCTATGAGGTAACCTTAGACATTTGAGAATGTGGTTTAGATTCAATCTATAGTCAAAGGACAAAAGAGTGTGATTTATCCTTCCTATTTTGTTGTCTTCTTTAGTAGAGATAAATCAAAGCCAAGACTTGATTGATTGATTACAAAGCAAGCCTAAGGTTAAAAGCTCAGATTTTATTGTTTTCCTTGCAGAGAGGCACATCTAGTCAGATGTATCTGACTAAACCAACTAAATTTAGTCAACTGTATCTGAGTAAGTCTGGCTCAGGATGTATTTGAAATGTAGATAGCTGGGCCCAGAGACAGCACGAGAGCGATGCGCTTCACCCGTCCCTGTAGCCTTCCTGAATATTTCACTATTGGCAGGATACTTTGATGTGACCTCCCATAGCCATCCTTACGCCGTTTTGTTGCATTCTTCATCAACAGATTTAAAATAAATAAATAAATAAATAAAAAAATACTGGGGAACACAGAAACTGAGACAGAAAGCAAAGAAAGGAAGGAAACGGTAACCTCAGTGCCAGAGGAGAGAAGAGAAGCTGCCTGTCATCTCCCCTAATTAGCAATGCTGCATCTGAGAAAAGAAAACCAGATTTGCCTTGTTTATAAGAAAGGGTTTCTCTGTTGAACGCAGGGATGCATTAGTGTTATCACATCTTCCTGAAAGGATCCACATGTTTCGTGTTTCTCCATTAACTGTGCGCTGGTAGAGCCTTTAATCTGTCGAGTCAGCCTTTAACAACTGAACGGCAGAGCACAATTCAAACAGAAGTGTAAGCTGGAACTTCATGGCCTCCTGATTTCATTTCTTTTGCCTCAAGGACATTTGCAATTTCCTGAGTTCAGCAGAGACAGTCTGGTTTCAGTTTCCCAGAAGAGATCAGTGATATGTGCAGTTAAAGAATATTCTGACACATACTAGAAAAATCAAGAAAACAAGAGGATAGTGCATGAAATTAATTCGTTTTTAAACATTTATTGCTCTCAATGGAGTGGAGGAGTTTGACTCACATCAATTTTGAAAAGGCGTGTATTTGTATAGATACAAATACAGTAGATACAATCAATGTTGGTTTAATTCTGAGAGAACACAAAAAGACAAAAGCAGCTGCCTACGACTCTGTAGATGTGCAACAAAATGAAAACTTTCATTTTTCTTCATTTATTCTTATTAAGGTGGCCACCACAGAGATAAACCAGCATGTGCTGTGTGTAACTTGTTGTATTTAACTCTGTTGTTTTTCCCTTGACGTTATGGTAATATTAATAAAAATCACGTTATTCTGTCACATCCTACATATCTTCTCTCACGCATAATCTCAAGGTGCTGCTTTATTGTGAACTGTTCCATTAAGAAAGTCATGGTTAGTACATAAACCCGAGCAGAGAACCAGGTGAACGCATTTATGCTGTTTCTGGACCTGCCCTAGCTATACGTGTAAATCAACTAGCAAATTTTAGAGTCGTGTTTAAGCAAGGCATTGCTCAAATGTACAGATTTGGCTGGGGAAATTTGTCCTGGCTCCAGGGAAGGAACCACATAGGAGGAACTGTGCAGATCAGAAGGGTACCATACACTTCCCTGCTCATGGAAATAAATACTTGTTGCTGGGTTATTCCCGATGGAAATTTAGATAAGCTTTCTTTTTTCTTGTTTTCAATCAAGTATATCAAGCACTGGGAGCGAGGCAGGTGAAGGTAACTTTGAGAGCAACTTCTTCCTTTCCCCAAAATTTCTATACTGGAAAGGCAACAAAGCCCAAAGCAAGGCTGTGAGTAGGCAGCTGAGAGAGCAGGGCTGGAAAGCACCAAGAAGATGCTTCCTAACCTCTTGTACTAAGGAGCAAGGGATATGAACTTGAACTGAACACCACGCTTAGGGAGCTGCCCTGACTTATACAGTGTGTATATGGCACTAACGTACAGCTACACCCAAAGCGAGCAGGTCAGAAGTCTAAGCACAGATATCTAGGCCGTTTGATGTTCCTTAGGGTCTCTCACTTGACCGCCAGTTGCTGCTGGCTACGTGAGCCTTTATGTTTGCCCTTTGTCAGGATATTTTGGACACTGTAGGGTATCTCTAATGGCAAAAGACATTTATGTTTTGGCACTTGATTCATTTCCTCAGTTATATCAAGTGGATATAGGTCTTCTCAGAGGAAAATTGGGACATTCTCTATGAATGGGACATTATCCTTGTGTCACATTCATAGTCACTGATAAAGACTTGTGTATAGGAGAGATGGTTGCGTGGTGGAAGGATTTGGAAATTTTTTAACACATCAAAGCTGGGCATTAAAAGACATCTCAGTGCTATCCAGACTAATCGTCCTGTGGGCCAACACTGCAGAACGGTCTAGCCAAGAAACCTGAACTGTCTTTGACTACATACAGTCATTCAAAAAATACTGTTCTGCTCATTTTACTCATGTAATAATATTCACAATTGCTTTAAAACATGATTTCACTACACAAGTTAACTCAGTGGATCTACAGAAGTGAGAAAAGTCACCACTATTCTTGAGAAACTCCAGGATCAGAAAATATGTTTTAAAGCCATAGCAAGGGTGTAATAGTGAACTGTGTGATTCGTTTGGTATTTTCATTTCTACAAAGCCCTGATCAAACATAACACATTCTTTCCTTTTCTGCATTTCTGTATTATGCATGTGAAGCCCTGATTCTTTTTTTGCAAAGTGAATGGAAATATTTCCACTCCATTCAGGATATGTCCTATCAGGTGCGATGACAATAAGGAGAGGGATAAAGAAATACAGATTAAAGAAAGCAAAGAAACAACAACAAAAAAACCTGTCATTAAATTCCTCATGGACAGTGTTTTACATCAACATAGAGATGAACTCGAGTCTTATTCACCTTTTGTCTGTGTTGTCTCTAAAGTAATGCAAGAGAGGAGTTTAATCCATGGGGTATATTAGATCACTCACTTCATACTGAATTACACTTCTTACTAATTCTATTATGACTTTCAGTTTTTAAAAGTTAGCTTAAAAAAAGATACATTATTGTGTGAACATTGCTAAAAGAAGCTTGCTTTGTCATGGAAACAACATTACTAGATTCAATCCCTGTTCTTATCAAGCAATGATTCAACTGGTCAAATCAGAGCCAAGACTTGGAAAACACTGTGTTAAAAATAGAAGTGTTTGGGAAGGAGCTCTGTATACCTGGATTTTTTCAGAACTGATTTACATCGTCACTGGTACCCACAACACTGGCTTGGCAGCCGAACAAATTGTTGTCTCCAGGAAGGCCTTACGTTGTTACTTGATTGCATTTTTGTCTGCCTGTGTAAGTGGCACCCAAACGACTGTCATGTCAAAAAAAATTCAGGCTATGTGAAAGGGTAAAATGATCAGAAAGTTCTTCCAACCAAGCCACAATTGTACAATCTGCAGCACGGTTTTGACACCATGCTTTATGCAAATCTTACACTAAACCCCCCCACAAACACAGCATACTGCCAAAAAAGGGCATTGATCCCTTTCAAACTAAGATGTGGTTACCTTCTAACATTGACGGCTCCTGGAGAGATGCACATCTCGCTGCGGATTAGAAAACAGCAGCGGCATAATCAACATTTCCCTTCGCTCAGTGGCTACCTTCTCAAGTGGTAACTCTGGACAAAAGATGCATCACGCAACATGGGGTAAACCTATTTTGGAGTTTGTCTTAACTGGCTTTTTATCTCGGACATCAGTTGGAAAACCTCTCTTTGAGCATGGTGAGGCATTTTCAGTATAGCTGGTGACTTCCCCAGGAACTGGCATCTTAAGTTAAACCAAAGTATAACTTGATCCTATCTCTGATACCAGGCAATGCCAAGCGCTGTTTTTTGAAGCCTTGTACTAGCAGGATGCAACCACTCATTGGAAAAGCATTTAAAAATCTTGCTGAAGTCCTTGAGGTGAAACTAAAGCTTCTGGAGCCCTTTCTGATTACTGATTGTATTACATAAAATGCCTTTCTCCTGTTGTTCCCAAGACTTTCTCCTCCAAGGATAAAACTGTTAGAAGTACAACTCTCAATAACACATGCCAGATGTCCTCATCCTTCATTTCTCAGAGGTCATCCCAGGCCTGAAAAGTTGACAGTCTTCTGCCAACATTGCAATTCCCACTTATTTTCAAAAGTATTCAAGAGCAATGGGATTTAAGTGTCCAAATGAGGGTCTACCCCCTTACAAATCTCTCTGAAACTTCATGGGAAGATTCTCACCCCTCTGAAAGTTTTTGTTGGGACAAAAGTGGGTTGTGTGGCCTCACTGCAGGACATCAGTGGTGCAGGGCTTGCAGAGTTCACCACCGATTGTTTCCAAGGTCACTCTCCAATTCTTGACGCAGGTTGTCACACGGCAGTCCTTGAACATGGCAGAGCTGTTGGCAATAGAGCCAATCCGTGTAGATCGTTCTAGAAGTGACTGTCTCAGCAAGCAGAAATTCGTTGAATGAGGGTTGCAGGTGAGTGATGTATGTGTGAACTGGTGGAATTTGTGACTGGCAAAGGAGGATAAATAATGAGTATTTTCCTTTCTGGCCTCTGTGGTCAGAGCCTCAGGTGACTGTATTTTATGTGCATTTGGCACATTGATTAATAAGTGGAAAAGGCTGGATGGGAAGTTGGAAGGTAGGATCTACCTTAGTTACCACATTGTGTCTGGCTGAGAAATGAGGATTTATGTTTACAGAATTCTGGGATAGGATGTTCCGATTCAGCTGAACGCCTGCAATGAAGAACCTGAAAGAATTCCTTAATTTCTGGCCACTCTGGGAGACACTGTTCATTTGATCTGGGGAACTGCTGATCCAGTAGGGTGAGCTTGGAGGTGACAATGACTTTGCTTGTCCATCTGCCAGATTTTCTCTGTTAAATCAGTCCCCTGTCTTGGCAAAAGGACTGGTCTACTCTGAAGCCTGAAAGTTCCCACCTAAACTCTGAATAGGGGGTTATGTTGCTTCCAGCTGATCACTAAGAAGGTCCCTGACCATCGTCCTTAAAGTCGCCCCATGCTTAGAGTTGCCTTTTCTGAGAGCAATATCAACAGACAGAAAGGCTTGTTCCCCTCTCCTATGACCTCCAGAAGATTTTTGGGAAAGGCACATCTCTTTTTCTCTCTTCAGGCAGCAGCGGCAATACAGTTCTCTATTTAAGGTAGCCCTGGAAAGCTGTACCAGGTGTCAAAGCAACCTAAAAACAATAGGATATAAAAGATAGCCAAAAGCTGTCTTAACCTTCTTTTTTTTCCTGGTCTACAGATTTTGTGTTTAGAGCTTCAGTCCCTCATACAGCTTTGCCTTCATCCAGACATCCTTGTCTCTCGTGGCTGCAAGACCATGGCAACTATCTATGATGTGTTTTTCAGGCAGAATCATGGAATCTCAAGAAAATCCAGGTTGGAAGGAACCTACGGAAGTCTCCAATTCACTCAAATCAGGCTCAGCAGTGGGATCAGGTCAGGTTTCTCAGGGCTTTTTCTATCTGGCTTTTGGAAACCTCCAAGAATGGAGGCTGCAGAAGCCCTCTGTACAACTTTCTCTAATGCTCAACTATCCTCAGGGTAAAAGGGCCTCTCTTTATACCCAGTATGAATCTCCCTTATTTCAACTTATGCCCGTAGTTCACTGTTCTCCTGCCATGTGCCATGGTAAAGAATCTGTCTCTTTCTTCTTGATGATGTCCTTGTAGGAACTGTAAGGCTGCTACTAGGTTGCCCCAAAAGCCTCTCTCCTTCCACCAGCTAAACAAGTCCATTTTCCTCATTCTCTTCTCACAGGCCATCTTGGTGTCCCTCTTCTGAACTTGCTGCAGTTGATTGACATCTTTAGTATGCTGAGGAACCTAAAACTGGAAGTGTTCCAGCAAGCGCTGAGTAGAAGAGTGTAATCACTTCCCTGGATATACTGGTCATGGTCTTGTTAATACCGCCCAGCACACTGTTGACTTTATCTGCTTTCGTTGGGACCTATGTAAAGTGTGTAGAGTCAAGGCTATCAAGCGTCCTTGAGTGGTTTATCACACTGAAAAGAACTCTTGATGAGTTTCACCAAGTGAAGGCTGAGGGAATCTGTGCTAACATTGACTTCTCTCACTGCAGGGACTTGGGAAAACAGGGAAGCTTTCAGGAGTCCCGCGTTTGTTGTGCTGCCGGATGCCACATTCATTTGCAAAGCAAGTTCTTGTTATTACTCGTTATTATTTGCCCATTTATACTTCATTACATTTAAACAAAACCCTGAAGAGAAAAGATCTTAGACAGGAAATTTGTTTTGTGCAGGCTCCCAGCAAGTTCAATAGAAACCCCATCTGAGTCACACTTGGAACAGAAACGCGTGATGAACAGCTACAGGAGGCTGCAGAACCACTTTGTCCACACACACACACACACACACACACCCTACCCAAGGGAGAAAGCTTTAATTAATCTACTAATTAAATGAAAGCTATTTGCCCTCAACTATCGCACACATTCCTCCCTTTCACTCCTCCCCAACAAGTGCGTCGCGGTACAGCTCTCACTCTAATATTCCCCAAAGGGGCTTTGGGACTGGGGAGAATACTGAAGAACGGAGGCAAGGAGCTTATTACAACAGTGGTAACGGGAAGTACTTGAGCTCATTCTCAATTTCCCTCCTTCTTTCACAGCTAAAAGAGACGTCGGTTTAGATATTGTGCCAAAGTAGAGGGGGAAAAAACCACCTCACAACCAAAAAAAACCACTCAAATCCCACAAGGAAGCAAATCTTTGCACAAAAGACTGTGCCTAGAGTAGCTTTCTCAACAAAACCTTCTTTCTCCTTCCCAACTCTGGAGAGTTTCACCACTATTTCACTGTAAAAACTCAAGGAAGGGAATAAAGTACATATTCATGAAGAAGGTAGCAGACTGAACACAGTGAGACAAGCCAGCGTGGACCAGAGCAGATGGGATTAGAAAGGAAGAGAGGCAATGTAGGAAAACTTCCTAATGATGATCAGTGAGGCCATACATGGAAAAAAAACCAATACCAACAACAACGAATTACCATTTTTCAAAGAAAGACAAGAGTCATCTTAAGAGGCATTTATGACCAGACTTGATTGTCCCTGGGCTACGGACACTGTCTGGGAGGAAAGTACAGCAGCGGCTGTAAGGAGATTGCTGGTAGAGCCACGGTGCATGAGCTGCCTTGTTCCTCTGGCGTCCCAGCTTATGACTGTGGAGATGCATGGTGTAGCTGTGCTTTCCGCTGCGTTGGCCCCATGCACAGCCGTTTAACATTGATACAAAACCAAAATATGGTATCGAATGTTGCATCGATGAGTTGAAGAACTAAGGTGTCGTTCAGGTAATCCCGTTCAAGGGTAAGGAAAGTTTCTGCTCTGCTTAAAGGCGTCAATATTTCCCTATTTTGGAATCAAAATTTTAAAAGGTAATGCAGTCTATGCAATCTGCTCAGGGGATGGGGGGAGTGGGGTTGTGGGGGGAAGGGAGGTGGAAGTCCACATATATGAATGAATTCCTGCAGGATAACAAAAGATATTGAAACTACTGAGTTTTCCACATGATAGAAAATTCCAAAATTTGCCTGTGTAAATTTTTTAGCCACTGTAATCCTTCCATCTGGGTTTATACCACAGAGAATTATACTAAAGCTACTTTTGTGGCATTATCTAATAAAATAGGGTTCCTATTATGATTGTTTCCCTAATGATGGGTACCTTATCTCTCTATTTAGGACTGCATCAATGCCATGCTGCTGAGAAGCACCAATAGACATTCTTCTCACAGTCAGCTAATGGTATGGAAACTCAGGGTTGGCCAATATTTATGGCCTAAGTTATCCGGGTGAAAAACATGCTATGGAAAGACACTTGCAGTGCAAAGGTTTGTTTCTTGCTAGCAACAAAAATGAGAGCCCAAGGTGACTTGTGAAGCTGTAGATGTTGCACTAATGAATCCCATTCCCACCCTACTTCTTGTGCATTGCTTTTCCACCTTAAGCACCCGAGATTTCATAGGCCAGCAGAAATACCGCACTGTCATTGGGCACATGATTTAATCATGGCTGATCACCAGTATTTAAGTATCTGGCAAGAGCTCTTTAACAGCAACATTTAAATGTAATTCTCAGAAAACATAATTTCTGGTGATATGCAGTTATATCATGACAGTGAATAGCCAAGTTCCGGGTAGAAAAATCATTGCCAAAGGGGTGATCAGTTCCACCAACACAATTCCCTCTACTGGTGCAGCAGACGGTATTTGGCACATTTGTGATTCATAGTAATTTAGCCACACTCAACGTTTCTGTCTTGGGCATTTGTAAGCTTAAAATTTATACCTCTTTAAAGATGCCCTAGACATCACTGAATGTGAATCTGAACGAAGCCACATTACCTGTTGTATAGTATTTAGCTCGTTAAAGTAAAGGAATCAGCTCCTCAACTAAGGTATGTTGACACTTACAATTGGAGCTTTGGCCTTTGTCTTTCACCCTATAACCTATATTTTCAGAACCTGAGACCATGCAGCTCTGAACTAGGATCATGCCTTGTGATTCGAATGCGGTTCAAATGTGCCCCACTCAAGAACATGCAGTGAAGAGGCGATGGTGTACATTTTTGGACCTCAGTTTCCCATTCCCGATATTTCAAAGGAACAATAAAGACATATTGCTATCATATATGCCATAAAAGACAAGCACATGCCCAGACTCACTGTCAGCAGGGACTCCTGTATTAGCCACGATAAAAACACAATAGGCAGACAGCAATAACTGACATTTTCACAGGAGCTTAAGAGATACAGAAACACAATCACACCCAATTCCTTTCTTTAATCACAAGAGTTGAACTCTAGAACACCTCAGATGAGGTGTGACATGCACTAGGATTTTCTTTTTTACACACTGTAGGAAATCCAGACCCACCAACGTAAATCTGTTTTCTGAGGAGCTGAGAGCAGCAGCTATATGGAAGGAGAGCAGAGATAGGAGCCAACAATGTGGGATGAAATCTCCAGTCCACATCACGCACTGGGCAGAACATTCAGCCATGCTACCCACGAACAGCGGGCCAGCTATAGCCTTCTTACACCACAGTAAATCTTCCCTGTTCGAAACCAACCCTGAACACTCCTGCTCTTTAATTTTATTTTTTTTTCCCCCATTGCTGGGGGATAGGACCTCCAAAAGCAGAGATGGTGATTTGGAAGGGTAACATGCTGTATGAAAGGTTTGGGCTGCCATGGAACAACGTATTTGAGACCACTCCTAGCCGCAGGTGTGTTAGACATATCGCTCCCTCTTTCTCCTTCCCGAAGTTTTCTTTTTTTTTTTTTTTTTTATTTTCTAACATTTTATGTTTTTTTTTTTTTTTATTTTCTAACATTTTATGTGCCAATATTATTATTTACCAGCTGCTGTATCAAGAACACTCTGCCATTGTAAACCCTAACACAAAATTCTTATGAACCGTGGTGCACGGATCCTACCATCTCTGGCAAAAAGTGGGATTCCTTTCCCCTCGTGACTCCTTAACCGAATGCTTTGCTTCACGTGGTGTGGGGATAGATAAACCTCACAGACACTGCCCAGGAGACAACCACGCTGGTAGGAGATAGGTGGGACCCAGAACCTGATCTGCTGACTGCTGTGTTAGCAGCATAAAATGCACGCAGCAACGAATTGATCACACGTGCGCGGCTCACGAGGTGTTAGAAAATCCTACCAGTGGCTACACTATATTTCACGAGCTGAACCTCAAGCACATTTCAAGAAGTTCAGAAATACGATGTGTTACAAAAGAACATTGCGAAATTACCAGAAAACAAAACAAAACAAGACACAGTGCCAGATTGCATACCCTGCCTCAAATTCCTATTTTACTCTTATATCACTGCGGGGTATGATTTGATTTAAGGAGGGACAACAGGCAGTGGTAGAGATGGTCTTCTTCTAAGAACAGATCTCCCCCTTAAAGAGTGACTTCATTCCAAATAAACCTGCAGGATTTGGATGCATTTCAGACCCTGACAGATAAGCCACAGGTCTCACTTTCAGCGTCTTGTCATGACCCAGATTCTGCTCCAGCATTTTCTGCTCTGCTGCTGTAGAGAAATTTGCTCAGATAAGGGACGTCTTACTGAATAAGGACAGATTCAGCAGGCATTTTATTACCCTCACGGTACACCTCCTGTTGTTCTCAGCCCCAACAAAATGCAGCAGGCATCTCAAGTGTTAAGCCAGTCACCTCCTCTGGCAGGTACAAGGACATTCTTGGTGCGGAACTCGGTGGCACAGGGGCTCTCTCCAAGGGTGACAGATGCTTCAGCTGTGCTGTTTGCAGCTGACTGCAGTGCGCAGGCGTTGAGGACTCAGAATCTTTTGCATATTTAACCAAGAGACAATTTTTCAGTGTCACAAAAAATGGAATAGGGAAAAAAAAAA
>VYXH01001437.1:645-45824 GCA_013397275.1 Burhinus bistriatus | reverse complement strand
AAAAAAAAAAAAGGTTTTAAAGCCCAAGCATTCATGGTTAGTTCTTTACACTAAAAGTAGTAAGCGCTAGCCAATATGTTCAAGCCTCTTTTCCCACATTTAATTTGCTAAGTGGGTGGAAGCGTCAATAAATTGGCACCCTGGAGAAAGAGGTAAGGCTTCTGCTGGGGTGTTTATGCATGCCATATTTAATAGGGTCTCTGTATGTTGACTAAGGGAGCCTCATGTTATGAATTTGGGCTTGAAAATGCTGGATCCTACTTCATCTGTGACAATGACCGCATCATAGCCTCACCAGTACCTGGTTCTGAAATCTTCAGTCATCTGAGATTCCCACACGTCTCGGTGTGTCTTGATGTAGTATGCATGCCAGCAGTACAAGCCAAATTTTGCCTCTGTGGTTAACAGTGGTGGCTGCTGAGAGCCACACAAAACCTGTAACACGACCTCAGAAAAGAGGCCGTGCACGGAGTTCGTGCCGGTGTCTTTCCCTCGACTGTTTGCTTAGTCAGCCAAAAGCCTGAGAAAAGGTTGTTGCTCAGGTTCAGATGAATTTCCCCATGTGAACGTCTGCCCAGAACCTGAAGTGGCCAGAATTTCTCAGTTATTATCCTTAACAGCTTCATTTTCAGCTCCCTGCTCATATCCCTTCCTTCCAAAAAGTTAATTTCTCTTCTGCTGATATATTTCCAGTTACAGAAAGAAAACTCTGTTCCACCATATATACTATTTTTCCTTCTCAGGGAGTTCAGGCCCTTATTGCCCATCCTACAGACGTATATGTGCAATAGAATAAAGATGTGTGAAGCAATTACTTTAAGGTAAATGGTCTAAATTTTCATAGATCCACTTCTTTCGTAATTGTAGTATGACTTACGCGACAAAAAGAGGTATAGCTCTGAAGCCCTTGAAATGATAACATTAAATTGCAGTAACCTTTTAATTTGGTTCAGATTGAAGTTAATAGAAAAAGGTTTCTTTTTCCATGGAGAAAAGTAGAGTCAGAAATGGGGGCAGGTATTTCAGGCTGCTTTGGTTTTCCTGCTATTAGAAGAAAATATTAACTTATGTAAATACTGTATGTCTGATACATACTGAAGAGAGAGAAAGAGAAGAGATTCCTCTGCCACAAGAGCAAATTGCCGTCATACTTAAGGTAAACAGAGACTTGAAAACAAAATTGGTGGAACCTGGTTTACGTTGTCTCTCGTGGGTTACTCTGGGTGACTCCAATCTATGTTAACTGTCATTTGTTTGATCCTCAAGATTACTGTGTTCAGAATTTCTACACTACAACTTTGACAAGAGATACGAATATTTCACATTTTCACTTATGAAAAAAATAACACTGAATACAAACCATTGCCCCAAAATGCAAGCAATCAGTACTGAAAACAGAATTTTCTCTACACTAATGTTATTCACATACATCCCTGTCACTTTCCTTTTATTTTTTGTTACATTACATTAAACTCAGGATTTCATTGTTCCGTAATTTAGATGGTGTTACTTCACAACGGCTTCTGCTAGCTTCTACAGCTGTTTGGTGTTTGGTTTTTCCCCAGTGCCATGAACACTGCTGGAAGATTGCCACTTCACATTGCTCAACATCCAAAAACCTCCCTTTGTAAGCAGGACCGTGGAGTGGGAGCTGACCTCAGTACAAGATGACCTGCCCCTCCAATATTAATTGTCATCCACAAGGTGTAATTTTGGATTTCATTAACAGAGATATAGGAAAAATCCACGGAACCAAAAGGGAAAAGAAGTTGAATTTCCATCTTTGTGTCCCCTAATTAAATATCTGCAGAATTAATGTTTTAACCAACAGTGTGAAAATCAAAGCGAAATGAACCTTGTCATTTCTGGTCCCCATCTACTCCTTTAATTCACAGAAAAATCCTTAAAAGATTAAAAAGCAGCTAGTAAACTGTTGGATAAATGAGACAAATAAGCTCGTGTGAAGTGGAGAAGGAATAAGTGCGCCAATGCAAACATGAATGCATTCATCAGACGGAGATTTACGTGGGACCTTGCACCAGTGTTAGAAAATCAGGAGGCACTGCTGGCCATCCCCGTGTGCGCTTTCCCAGAGCACCCAGGGGCGCCCCCCAGCTGGTACGCCATCTACTGTCAGTACACGTATGTGGATTTTATGGGTGAGATTCAGTTAGATACTCGCTTATCTACAAAGAAATGTGAGAAAACGTCAGAAGAAGAGGGATACTTGATCGTCCGTTTCGGTACGATGAACTGATGAAATAATGTCGTGTTTCACTCGGGTGCAATTGATGACGTTGTTTATGGTTTGAGCTGCAAAACAGATGGAGTGCAGAGCCCAACAAATTTTTTTTAAGTTAGTTGAAGATATGGATCTCAGAATGTCTGAAAGCCAGGTGGCTCACAAAGCTCCTTAGCCCTGCACAGGTCTCCAGGCAGCTCACCACCATGTGCTACTCCATAGTGCAGCGCTGAGGTTAACAGAACTTCCCATAACTCATACCTCTGTCTTTGGCACCATCACTCTAATACTTGAGCATACCTTAGCTTTTAGTGGCTTTATCTTTTCCACAGCTTTTAGAGACTGGGCAGTGCAGCTGGCCTTGGTTGACACAGAGAGAACTAAGGAACAAGAAGCTGCAGCATGGTTCAAATCAAACACCAGTCTGGAGCAATAAGAGCATTTGACCTTCCAGCTCTCATGCCTAATTGCCAGTGGTCCTGAATTTCCAGATACTTGAATTAGCTGTTAGATTTTTAAAAAAAAATAAAAAGATATGGAAAAAAGCTGGTGATTTTTGTGAGCAATAACACAAGGCTTTAGCCATTGATCACATGGATTAGTGTCTCCTAGATGAGCTCCTCTTTGGATGCTCTGCTGTCTAATGAGGCTCGAGCTTATGCTGAAGTTCATTTTTGTGTAGGGAATTAACAAAATCTCTTTCTCTGCCTAAACATTCGCATGAAACTGTTAGAAAATTATCTGAGAATGTGGTCCTTCTGTCAAATTTAGTTGAAACCACCCGCAGCATTCCGGATTGGGGGAGGAGACAGATGACCTGAAGGAATGGAAAAATAAATATAAATATGTAGCCGTGATCACATTAATCTGCTTTCCTTAGGGTATCAAGGGCCCTTCGGCACCTTGCAGCCCGTTCCTGCTGATGTTGCCTGCCTGTACAAAATCCGTGATCCTCCCACAACTGCTCTGCAAATGGAGCATGCAGAGGAATGCCTACAGCTGTGGTCAGTTCCAGAAGGAATCGTAACTTCATCAAGCTCGATGCCGAAGCTGCTAGACTGAAAACATGCGGTGAGATTCAACAGTTATTTTAAATTAGCATACAGTTTGTTCACCTGGTGCTGCTGCATTCGTTCAGACATAATAGACAACACAGGATGGCCAAAAAAGGTTTAGATTTTGCACATCTACATTGCTGGAAGAGGTACTGAAATGGACTAACTTAGCCTGTAATTGCAGAAGAATTTAGTTTCTATTGCAATGCAAAAATGCCATATATTTTGTTAGGTTTTTTAAGTAATGGAGCAAATTATCATAAAACTGGCTAACAGAGACATAATAACTAAAACCAGCCCAGCCGGAGGGCAACAAGAAAAAATAACATTTTAATATTTGTGAGGAAGTAAACACAAATTTATACCCTTGAGCTTCAGCATATCTCTAATCTTATTCAATATGCATTCTGCATTATCAGTTATCTGGCAAGCCTTTAGCAAACAAGAAAGCCAAAATAAAGGTCCAAAACAGTTTTGTGTCAAAACGTGTAACATGCTTAGATGTGGCTGTTGGGTAAGAATAATTAAAAAAAAATAATCTCTGTACTATCCCCTCCCAAATCTGCAAATATCAGTAGCTCAAATTACAGACACACTGTTTTAGGATTCTTCAAACAACCAGGTCACCAGCCTGTATTTAGCCTAAATAACCCCCGAGTAACACACTTTGGCTGCAGGTGCTGAGTCAGAGTGAGATTGTTGTACCAAAAGCTTTTGGAAAGGGTACACAGAAGCCAAAATGTTTTCTTTTTCCATCTAAAGCTCTTAGAGAATTAATAAGAATTTTACACTCCAAAAGAAGCCTACTGAGGAGTGTTTGACAGAAAAGGACATTGCATAAATGTGTTATTGGGCAGGTGAGAAACAGTAAAAAACTTTGTCACTTTGCAATCCTCAACAGAACTTTTCAGCGTAAGTGTACATAGAGATAAAGTAAATTGGAACTGTGAGCACAGCCACTGAGCGCGTACAAAGGTTGGGAAACCATTAAAGCCACCAACTGACACAAATGCAATCTGACTGAAAGATGGTCATTGAGACTATTTTCCCTCAGGAAACAACATATTGATTAAGTTTACAGCCTAAACCATATTGATTGTTGCCCTTCTCTGGAGCGTGTCCAGAGAAGGGTAACGAAGCTGGTGAGGGGTCTGGAGCACAAGTCTTCTGAGGAGCGGCTGAGGGAACTGGGGTTGTTCAGCCTGGAGAAAAGGAGGCTGAGGGGAGACCTTCTCGCTCTCTACAACTACCTGAAAGGAGGTTGTAGCCAGGGGGGGGTCGGTCTCTTCTCCCAAGTAACAAGCGATAGGACAAGAAGAAATGGCATCAAGTTGCACCAAGGGATGTTTAGATTGGATATTAGGAAAAATTTCTTCATGGAAAGGGTTGTCAAGCATTGGAACAGACTGTCCAAGAAAGTGGCAGAGTCGCCATCCCTGGAGGTATTTAAAAGATGGGCAGACATGGTGCTGAGGGACACGGTTTGGTGGTAGTTTTGGAAGTGTTAGGTTTATAGTTGGACTCAATAATCTTAAATATCCCTTCCAACTTAGATGATTCTATGATTCTGTGATAGCAAAAAAAAACAAACCAAAAACAAGCTGTCATTTGTTCCTTTTTAAGAAGAGCGGGCAGAGTTATAAAGTGCTCTCTTTTCACCTTGTAAATGTCTTGTTTGAAGACAATATTTATTTAAAAATTTTATTTTGTACAAAAAGAAAGGGGAAAAAATGGTTGAAGTTGAGATTAAATTATTTCAACTTTACCGGAAAGAATAATTTTATCAAAGCACCACAAAATAGTTTTGAAATATTAAAATGTTATTTTGTGGGGAAAATATTTTTACTCTTCTCTTTAAAATGGATCTTCTTTCATTTTTTTAAAGACCCAGAAGTATTTAATGTCATGCATTTTTTATTTTTCTTTACTACAGACACAATGGCCCATTGGCATCTGCCCTCACCCGTACAAGAATACACATCCAATACTCGATTTTAAAAATGTATTCCAGGAAAGGTAGTACACAGCATTTGTACCAACCTTACAAACCACCCTACGAAAATGAGTCCCAAGATGCTGATAATGCGAGACAATCAATTGGCAACAGTGACTTACCATCATCTATTCATCATCCACATGGCATTCATAAAATGGAACATACTGCTCAATAAAGATGAGGTTTCTAAAAACTAAAGAAACCAAAGGCTACTCTAAGCTAATTTTTGATGACCCTGCAGTAAGGAGAGCACTAGGGAGGGTTGAGATGAGTTATACCAATAGCTAGAGGTGTCTGTCCCTTGCCACTGACTACAGAAACATGATTAGTATATATTAATATAGTCAGTGTCTCAATCTAGACATCCAGCATTTAAGTGGCTAAATATTGGCCTTAGTGTGTTTTCTAACATCAGTTAGGTACACAACCCAGCTCTGACATGCACAGAAAGTACAGCGGCACATCCCGTTCATTAGGAAGGTGATGTTCTCCGTTTTGGGCACAGTTAGCACTATATGGCATGGAATAAATATATCATAGAGATCACCATATTTTAGTATAGAAGGGGACCCATATTTCCAATATTCTCACTTCCAAGTGATTTCCACATGGGAAACAAAAAAAAAATCAGAGATTTTCAGGACCATGAGCATAATCTGGACTGGAGTGAGCTATTTGCCCCTTGTCCGGAGAAACAAAGAGGGGTTTTTTGAGTTGGTTTCTGTGCCCTTGGGGACTGCAATGATAGCAACACTTAGGCTTTATGGTTGGCAGTGGTTTTTAGTGGACCTCATAGATTTTGATTAAATAGCCATGTCTCTATTGCTTTGAAAAAGAAGCCCTGGAAACAGCCTTAAGCGCTGTACACTGCCTTGCATCTACCTCCTAACCCTATGGCTATTGCATAGGCAACCTCGGGACAGTCCATCTGGAAGACCTTGTGGTGTACAACCCTGGGGCAAGCACTGATCCTGTACGCTCCCCCAGGCAGGCTTAAAGTGTAGCTACTTGATCCTCAGGAAGGCCTTAATTCTTGCCGTAGGACTTACATTCACCCTGAGAAGCAGTGGAGTTTTTCTCACAGGTTGGGAAAAAGCTATTTATTACAATCCATGGTGAAAGAGGCAGGAGGGTGTATAAAAGACCAAATCCCTAACAGCGTAGTCATGTAAATGTAGCTTTTTTCATATTCTTTTCCTCTCTTCCTGCTCTTTTTCTTCCATTTCCCGCTTCCTTTTAATATAGCTTTGGTTCTGCATCGCAGCTATGTATCTTTTCAAGCTGAATCCACAGGAAATCTGCCCAGGGTGCTGACTCAGCAAACCCAAGGAAAAGCAAGCCAGCAGCACACTTGCTAGAGACTTGAATAATATCCCTCCAGGTGCTGGATATTAATAGCTGAGCAACATGAAAAATCACTGATTCTGATTTTTTTTTTTTTTACAGGTTCCTTTTCTACGAGATCTTTTTTTTATTTCCCAATTTTTTATTTGACTGCTCATCCAACTCTCCTCCAAGCTCATGAATACAAAACCAGCAGGGAAAAGAATCATATTAATGTCCTTAAATCAGTGTTGTCATCATATTATTTGCCTGTCACAGACATTATTACTACTACCAGAGGGCAAAAAAGCGAACACATTAATGTAGGACAACCATTTTCTACTTCGTAACCTGCTGTCATGCATTTCTAAGACCTAGATATCTTGCCTGCCTAAATAAGGAAATTCACCTGTGCTCGTGCATATCATTGTGAACCACATATTGGCAGAACACGCGGATTTCTAGACTTTCTTTTTTTCGGTTGTCATTCATATTTTGCGCAATAAGCTTAATAAGCTTGAGAACAATTTAACCAAGTGTGTCTTTCTTCAGCTTCTGCAATAACCACAACTAACACCTGATGTGCCCAGCGTGCAATTACAAGTGCCAGTGCACTAGACAGAGCACCAACACAACATCAAGGTCTCCCACCAGGTTCAGGCGTCTTAGACAAGAGTGTCAACAGTTAGGCTTCCTCAGAAAAACCCGGGGACTTATACATATGTCAGGTGGGGAACACCTTGAGATATCTATCACTCCGTCACTCTCTGTAAGTACCTAACCCACCGAGCTGACAGGCTAAGGGCCATCTGGAACCTAATTTTTGTGCCTCTGAAAGGTGCTTGAAGTTGGTCGATATCAAGGACACTGTCATTGTTTTGCAACACTGATTTTCTCAGATGCTTTTTGTGACACAACTTAATAGAAATTCTGAACCTTCTCTTTGAAACTACCTTACCCAATATCACACACCCTAAGCCTTTTTTTTTTTCCTTTTTTAAACAAGGCATAAGCTTTTAAGATGTTGTGATATTCTGCTGATTGCCCCCAGCACCATCTCCATGTATTAAAAAGGAAAAGCTATAGCAGGAGTAAAGTCTTGGCTAGCTGAGTTTTTTCTCCTCTGGAGAACATTCCCAGCAGTTCCCCAGCTATATTTGTAGATGTTTGTGTTTGCACTGCATAAGAAACGGGGAAGTCCCATGTAACTGCGCATTATGTTAGAGACGGTTGCAATCCTACAGAGAACGTGACTTCTCTAATGGGATTATGAGATGTTACAAACCATAATGCAGATAAACTCACTAAAAGCTGTCTCATTGAGTCCTACATGGAAAAAATAGGTTGCTTAAAGAGCAGGGACTAAGACAACCATCTATGTCTGTGCCTGAGGAACCTCACATTTGGGCTGCAGCAGAAAATGGATGCTCTGACAAACACAGCAGGGGCGGAGAAAAAGTAGTAGAATAGTGTGTCTGAATACACTATCTCACCTTTAAAAAATGATGGGGACTGAAATGTAGATGATCCTATTTGAACGTAGCCCGCCACTGGAAGTGACAGCTACAGATGAATAATGGAGGATATGGACAGCTCTTTGCTCTGTAGACTGTACACACCCTTAAAAGACTGAGATATATTACTCCCATCAGTAAACAGGGTCTGAGCAAACAGACCTGGTTTCTCTCTTCACCGCTTAGTGAATTGCTTAAACGTGATCAGATCGAGGTTTCATTCACTGAGCTGTGAGATGCTGTCTGAGCATCCAAATCTGTATCTGCCCATCTGACCCTCATACTGTGATCACACCTCAACGTTGGTGTACAAGAGGCATCACTTACACCTTTCTTTTTCATCTCTTTCTTTTTTTTTTTTTTTTAAAGGAAGTCAATGGACACGTTTGCCAGCTAATGAAATGCTACGACGAATATCTTATCACTTGAAACATTTAAGCTTAGCAATGATAAAAATGCACGCACAAGAAATTCCAAGTATTAGCTGAAGAAATACATCTGATCGAATTATTACAGACAGTTAGAACACCTGCATTGCAGTTACATTTAAAATTCAGTTCATATACTAAGCCAACTTTGTGAGTCATGAATTTCATTGTTTCTCAAGTACATTTGGAACCAGACAAAGGAACGATGGTTTAGGATCCTATCTCCTCGATAATTTTATGATGACTTTTCTTAATATTTCCAATAAAAAAAACCTAAGCTCACTGATATCATAGATGAATGGAATGAGAAATCAAACAAAATGGCAGTGAACATGAATTCAGAAGCAAAAAATAGGTAGGATGAAAAAAAATGTTCTAATTAAAAGACGAGATATTCAGACAAAACAAAAAAAAGAATAAGAGTGACTGAAAAGAAGCAGGCTAGCTAACAAAAAATGGATTAAAACCAGCTAAAATAGCTACATGGATATTTAAAGCTCAGAAAGCATTTAAAATGGGGGGGAAAAATAAAGCTCAAGAATTCCTCTGAAAGATCTAGCAGGTATCGTGCGTCAGATGCTGCCTTTAGTCCCAAGTGATTAATAAGAAGGTGGAATTCCTTTGTGACAGGCAAATACAGAATAACTTGTTTAAACACATAAAAAATCTAACAACGGTAGTCTCTGGCAAGAAAAATTAGCTTAACATGCCCATTTCTAATTGTTTATTAGCATATAATTTTCTTGTTGTCTGGTGTGAGTCTTTACTTGAGGCCACCTAGAATTTTCCGTTAATACACTTTGTCCTCTTTTTGCCTTTCCTTGACCTGTTTATGAATGCGGACATTAGTTTGGGCGCTTTGGTCTCTTGTGGTTAAAATGGGTCTGTCTATTGCTGAAGCCAAAAAACTGCCCATTCAAGCATGTTCAGGAGCTAATGCAGCCCCACTGACTGCAAGGGATGGCGACATGTGCCACAAAACGGGGATCAATCTCAAGTGCTGAGAACAGGAGCTCTCATTAAGAGCAATTGGAGATTTCTTGAACAATACTAGTTGTGTTTAGAGGAAAACAATGTAAATTTTTTTCAGGCCCTTCTTGAAGGCTAGGATGGCGTTCAAATTCACTCTAAATTTTTTAAAAGTCACATCCACTCCCTTGGTAGAAAATCTGAAAATCTGCATGACAGAAAAGTACCAATTTGAGGACATCAGCACAGCACGTTAAAGGTGGTTTGAAGAGAAAGTGTGCATCCCAACGGAGAGAAAATGTGTTACCACAAGCATTACAAAAAAGTCTCAGCAAGGGAAGAACCATAAATAACATGATACCGTTCCTGAGCTCCAGTCTGTGAAAAGAAACTTTAGGGAGCTAATAAAGAATGAATGCTATACATAATTTATGGTACAATCTCTGTCATAGGCATAAGTCTCTTAACCAACCAAAGAAGTGTATGTGCATATACACAAGTTCATGTATGTAAAATTGTTAATTTTAGTACCTGCGCTCCTGCAAGAGACTATCATAAAACCTTGCACTCATAAACAAGCTCATAAACGTTGCAGAAACAGCATATATAAAAGCATATTTGTTCTTATTAGCTCTAGTTTGCTTCACAGGATTTCATTGGAGAGCTGTTCTTTCCAAAAGCTGGAGCTGATCACTAATTATCCAGCTCAGTGATCACAGTTATGTCCTGAAATGCTAGGAATTGGAAACTTGCTGTCCTTCTACATTTGCCAGGAAGGTCATCCATCTGAAAGCTCAAGAGATATGTTCAGTCACATTTATTTCCCTTAATTAAAAACTGTTCAGCCCTAAATATGAAGACACCTTTTGGCTGTCTCAAGCTGAACAACAATAATCTTGAAATATTGAAGATCACTGGTCATTTTAAAAAATGTCTTTCGCCTTTCCATTCATATGACCATTTAATTAATTGTGTTCCAGTCTGAAAAATATGTTTGCATACCCAGGAGTTCAGCACCTCAACCAATCTGCTTTCCAGTTTCACCTGGTGCAGGATGCATCTCACCAGCACTTACAGAGGAGGAACCATTGAGGCTGCCCTGGGCTTAGCTGTACGGTGGGAGCTCCTAAGAGACTGAGACATGACAGTTGTCATTTCTGGGTCCCAAACCAGAAGCAACAAGGTGTGTTTATGTAATCTAATGTATGTCCAAACCCACAGCATCTGAATTCGAGCTAATCTTCTACAGTCAAGAAAACAAGAGCCTCATACTAATATAAGCATCTAAAACAGGTCAAATGTTGAGGTTTTTTCCCTTCCCATTAGCTTAGAGGAAGTCTAGTGTAGCTATTTCAGAGGTACAATATAAAAATTAAATATATTCATTTTGTTAATAAGTCTACCTGACCAGAAAAGCTAGGCAATAGTCAAAAGAATCATGCACTAGAAAGAAATTCAAAGACCAGATATTTGTATGGTAAGGGACTGTATCATTTGGAGGAAGAGAAGTTCCAGTTCCAATTCAATCCTAGAAAATTTAGCTGAATATTGCTACATTTCAGTTATGCGGTTAACTGAAGTGGTCTCTAAATAAGAGCTAAGAGGAAAGAACGTATTTTTGTGTGCCAAAATAAAGATGAGTCCTGTACGCTGACCACTACGCACTGCAAAAGACAGGTCACACAATCAATACATAAGAAAGAAACTATGTAAAAACTGCCAGAAGATACCCTGGTCACATATTAATCAGTTCTTATTTAAAAATAAGAGCAAAATATGTCAAGAATGCTTTAAAATACCTGGCCATTAAAGTGTGGTAACATGAGAATATCTGTATATTAAGCAATTGTAAAGCACTTGCAGGGAAGTTATAGAAGGCTATTAATAACAATAAGAGGATTTAAATATTAGTGCTATTTGCTACAGTATCCTTCTGTGCAATACTTCTTGAGAAGTGATGAAAAGCAGAGTTATGATCAATGGTCCAGCAAAAAAACTGAGTTGAAATGCAAGATGAGTTTGTTATGGGGGTTGTGTACTGATCCCCACAGTTACAAAGTGAAAAAACGTGCTTTACTCAGTGGCCTTACGGCTGTGACGTGAGGCTGGAAACAGCCACAATGCGTAGGGGGACAATGGGCAGGAATAGAGTTTCAATTCCCAGACACGTTAAGACCGAGTGATTCAGGGGATAGCATGTAGCTTAGTAAGTAAAGACTTATGGTGAAAATAAAGACCTGTAATCTTCATCAAGAGTCCCAGATCTTTGGAAAAGTGGCGGAAGAGTTTGAGTGCCTGTATCCTTAGAGATTCACTTGTATGGGTTCTTAAAATTGGCCCCCTGAAAACGGAGGCATGCAAAAGCCCTGGCTGAAGTATCATGAAGCTTAGGTTTCACAGGGCTGATGGGATTCTATAATTTTATCCCCTCTGTCTGGAAGAAATAACCTTAAGCCAATGGATTTGAAACAGAAGCCCCGCTATTCTTTTTAATTATTACTTTATTTTATTGTCTTTTTAATCTCAGATACAAACAGTTAACAAATCCCCTCAAGGAACTGACTTGCCCTTCTACAGGATGAGTAGTGGTCACGGTTCTGTTGCATCCACAAAAGAGATTGGAAAAGTCTTAAGTTAACAGCCACACAGAAGAAGGCAGAATCAGCGTCAGCAAGCAATCCTTCACTCTTAGCAAGTGCTGACCCTGAGAACATGTATTTATATCACTACAATGTAAATAAAAACATCTTTCCTTACCATGGGAAACAATATGAGAGTGAAGAAGCAGATCTTCCAATTGATGGCCATCTTCTCTCTTAATTTTGAACTTTAGTCAAGTTTTGCTTGTTAACAAGCTGAAGCACACGTTCTTGGCAGATCTTTTGGTTAAAGTCTTCACGTCAAGGCTCAGATCTCTGCAGTGAAAGAGGAAAATTATTATAAATATGGAAAACATGAAGAGAATGAAAAAGAAGTGGACAGAAAACCCAACACGAATGGTGAGTTGCACATATTAGAGATCAACCATTTTTATATGGATTGCAGCTATTGTAGATGGTCTTGAATATTTAATTTAAATCCAGAAGACATGTCTGTATGATCAGTTACTTGTATCACAGAAACTACCGAAACAGGTTCTGTAGCTACAAAGACCTAAATTATACCCAACAGAAAAGGTAGGATGGATTATTTTGAACCAGTAAAAGGCCCTAACTGTCTGCTTCATGATTTGACAGTTCATGATTTTCAGAAGTGTCTTAAAAGCACAACTTTCTGGGTTTTTTTTAGGAGACTATATGACATGATGATTTACTCCCAGAGATCACTTGTCCAGTTAACAAAATCCATGACCAGAGTTGTTAATAAACTGATAACTTTTTTGAGAACACATTTCTATTTGAGTCACATCTGTGACTTCCATTGCTTGGTCTCTGCCAAGGAGCTAGACGGGTGGTCAGGACATCAACAGAATTGCATACCTGACATCCTAGCACCTCCTGCCATACCCAAGTGTTTAAAAATTCCCACTCGCTTCAAATCATGATGATTCCTCAAACAATTTTTCATTCAAGAGAAATTCTCTGTCTCAGTCTCTGGCTGGATCCAATCCTCATTACATTTGAAAACACAATCCTGCCTCAGATCTTGATACCTTGATGACAGAGAGGTCTCATTTGATCTCCTACCTACAGTCAGCTATTAGCATGGAGATATACTTTCATATTCATTGGTTTTCTTTCCCTAATTGTCCCTCACCTGAGATGGATCCCCGTGTATTGGGTTTGAGTGACAAGGTTTTGCTAGCTGGCTTGCTACAGGGGTCGCTTCTGTGGAGGTCCATGGTGGAGCAGATATCCACCTGCAGCCCATGGAGGACCCCATGCTGGAGCAGGTGGATGCCCAAAGGAGACTGTGACCCCGTGGGAAGCCCATGCTGGAGCAGGCTCCTGGCAGGACCTGTTGACCCATGAGAGAGGAACCCACACTGGAGCAGTTTTTCTGGCAGAACTTGTGACACTGTGGGTGACCCAGGCTGGAGCAGTCTGTTCCTGAAGGGTTGCACCCCATGTAAAGGACCCATGCTGGAGCAGTTCATGAAGAACTGCAGCCCTTGTGAAGGACCCGCATTGGAAGAGCTCATGGAGGACTGTCTCCCATGGGAGGGACCCCACGCTGGAGCAAGAGAAGAGAGTGAGGAGGAAGGATTGGCAAAGACAACATGTGATGAACTGACCACAACCACCATTCCCTGTCCCCCTGCACCACGTGGGAGGAAGAGGTAGACAATTCGGGAGAGAAGTTGACCCTGGGAAGAAGGGAAGGGTAGGGGGAGGGTGTTTTAAGATTTGTTTTTATTTCTCACTGTCCTACTCTGATTTGATTGGTAATAAATTAAATTAATTTCCCCAAGTCAAATATGTTTTGCCCGTGATGATAATTGCTGAGTGATCTCCCTGTCCCTATCTTGGCCCACGAGCCTTTTGTTATATTTTCTCTCCCCTGCCCAGTTGAGGAAGGGAGTGATAGAGCAGCTTTGGTGGGCACCTGGCATCCAACCAAGGTTAACACACCACACCCCTTCAGTGTATCTCTACCCTATAGACCTAATTCCTCCAAGATAAACGCAGCCAGAGGTCCTTTGGCGAGATCTACAGTAGTTTAGGTGCAAACTTTCTGCTTAGGAAGGTATGAGAGTTGAGCCCCGTGGGCACAAGCTGTGCCACACCAGTTTGTCTCGGAGCTACAGAACTGTCTCTCATCTGTTTTGTTGCCAAGTGTAAATGAAGCTTTTGGATGCCAAGACCCCTTTTAAAATCTTCTTGTCTGATGTAGGTTTCCTACATGCCACCACCTATCACCTCCGTGGGCATAAACACAACTGACGTACATCTTCACAACTAGAGAAATGTTTAAACAGGTAAGTAAATGTCCGAGAGAAGAAAAGAAAGGGATCATAGACAACAATGAAACAGGGATACAGGACACACAAACATTTAGAGGAAAAATAAAGCAACGGTATATTGAAAAAACATTTAAAATATCAGAAAGAATGTTAGGAAATATAACAAAGGAGAAAAGGCTGGAAAGAAAAGAGACCAAATAGAGAAAGTCAATAAAGGAATGACAAAGGCAAATGTAAAAGAACTTTTACAATCAGGGAACACTCAGTTTTCATACTGACTGCAACATACTGCCAAGACACCAGCCTTTAGAAAGGAGGGAGTCTTCCAATTAAAAAATAAAAAAGTAAAAATAAACTCTCTCTAAATTTTTGTCTTCTCTATCCAGACCCTGACTAAATGGAGAACAATGATTCATACAATTCCTTCTAAACTGATCTGCTTTCTTCCATCCTCACTCGATCAGTCACTCTCGCTCTACTCTGGTACTGAATTTAATTACTTAACTGTATTTGTGATGATTTATCAAATAATGAGGGACTGATAAGATCTCAGTTGAGGAGGACAGCAAACATCCATGGTGACATTCAGCAGCGAGGAGTTGGAAAAGGAAAGTCACTCCATTAACAGAGGCAGCAGAAAACCAGACGGATGCATTAACAGACACTGGATTTGAAATTATTTCTTGATCATTTGCACTCCTGTGTGCAGGCCAGTCCAGAAAGGCCAGAGTGGTGTGAAGGTTGAATTCTATCCTTGGATTCTGCCACTGTAATACAGATATAAATACAGTGCAGTATTAAGTACAGTGGAAGGGTGGGAGATGCCTCAGTGAACGGATGGATTCCCTGTGGGAAAGTGGGAACATTTAGAACACACTCTTTGCAATATTTGAAGATCTGGTTTTACTTTAACCTGGCATTCACTAGGTTTGAAAAGTGGAGAGTGGATGTTTTCTGTTTTATATTAGTTTCAAACGACCTTCTAAAGAGACTACAAGAACATCTGCAAACCATTTCATTGCCTTTCTTTCACATTTTACAGAGAAAGTAAAAGAATCAACTTCATTTTTGCCTTCAAGGTAGTCATGGAAACCTGCATCAAAAACTGGGCTGAGGCCTTCATAATGTCCACAAAGACTCAAATGTTTATTGGGTAATAACAACTACCAATTCCGTGAACTTATGCCCCAGACCTGCAGCAGAATCTATATATATTGTTTAACAGCTCCTAGCATGTATGATATACATAGGTGCAGAGTCCACTTATTACCAACAAAAGGCTAGTTATCTCACAAACAGGTACTGTCAGCTATGTTTTACTAGGAAAGCAAACTTTTTAAAAATACAGGCAATAACACATTTCCATTTCCATTCAGTATTTGGAAAAGAAATAAATATACGAACACCAGATTTGGAAGGGAAGCTTGAATTATCATACAGTCTTCTGATGTCACTGGTAGCCAAATCCTGTAATTTCATCAGGAAATTAGAGATACTGGTGCTTCATGTTGTTGTTTTTTCTGCATCTGCTATTGTAATCAAAATTAGTGAAGTTAGAATAGCCAACAGCATGGGGGTTGCACCTTTTATTTACGCATATGTTTCAGTTCCCCAATATAAAAGCATCTTCAGTTATCTCTGGTGAAAAAGAAGGGCTGTTGAAGTGTCTGAGAATCTGAAAATCGATTGATTCTTACTAACATGGAATGGGCTTCAGGGGATTATTTCAAGCATGGCTCAAACACAAGAAGAAAGGAAAAAAAAAAAAAAAGACTTGTTTTGGTCAGCTAATGACTTAAGAAAGTAATTCATCGTCTGTGAAGGTGGACCCATTTGTCCACTGTAGACACTGTCAGTGCCACAGCAGATCCTTTGTGTTACCTAGGGGCGAATCATAGGTACTTCAAGAGCAGGTTGGAAAAGTTCTCGCAAAACATGCTCTGCTGCAAGTCCCCATTTCTTTCCCCTGTCTAAAAAGGGACTCTGGAGTGCTTAGCTCATATGTGGACTATATTACAGAAGCCTAAAACCTGGTGAGAATTGCACCGTGAGAAGCCCGTTAGTGCCAAGTGCACAATATGATCTCAGTAACCAACAAAAACAGATAGCGAGTCCTTTCCAAGTAGGATGTGCCTACTCCCAGGGAGGCTTAAAAGAATCACTGCTTAAAAGAATCAATCCTCACCACATCAGATAATGGGTGGAATTGTCATACAGCATCCCAGACAGAGGCTACCCATGTAGGATGAATGAAAGAGGATTTTTAGTGACTTTATAAGGCAGTTGTGAGTTGTTATTGAGATCTTACCCAAGAGAAAGAAACGACCTGGTCTGCTAGGCTCCTTGATATGGTCCTCTGGGATGTGTGCCAGTGTTTTGAAAGGAAAATAATAAATTTCAAAGCTGATCCACAATAGTTTAGACCAGTAGTGATCAAATTACTTAATTAATCTTAATTCAGTGTCTAGTCAGGGCTGCCCACCACATCCTTCTCCTGGACCATGACTGAGCTACTACTCAGGTGTGGAAATCTGAAAGCTTCTGATAATGTGCAGGAGCAATTGAGATTTTGCAGACAGAGTACTCAACATTGCAGCAGTCACCCACTCCATGCGCAGTTATCCCAGTGCTTCCTAGTGACATGAAGAGTATTTCCCTATGCAGAGTAAACATGAGTGGAGAGTGACGGGGTGCAAAAGATAGAAGGTACCAAGGAGAATATTCCAGCTGTCACCAGTCAATCTGGTGGCTCACAGACCGCTCCCTTGGCACTTCCAAGTTCTCCCCAGGGAAGGGAACTCCACAGCTGTTTATGGCACAAAGTTTGCTAGGTGGACATGTTTGGCTTATATATGAACAGATAATTATATAATTGACACTCTATCTATCTTCTTTAGGCTCTCAATACAAGGTGTAAAATCCAGTGCATTTTATTATTTCCCACCTAAAACTTCCCAAATGTAGGACGTCAGCTTCATACTTTGTATTAGAGGGCACGGTGAACCTTCTTCATGTCGACTGAGACACTTGCTAGCAAGAAATAAGCAGAGCTGGGGAAGCAACCCTTCGGTGACCGAGGGTATGTCACCTAATTTTAGAAATCTAGAAGAAGCATACTCCCATATGAGCTCATTGTCAAGTCTCTTTTTATGTAGTCAACAGAGAGAAGTAGACATATGATGAAAGCAATTTGTCTGACCTATTTTAACTGTCTACTTTAAACTTTGTAATTCTGTCCCATAAGTGTAAAGGAATTCTTAACAGCTAGCTCATATGTTGACATCTACATTGTAGATATCGAAATTTGGACAGAATAATCCCACCTCCAGGCTCTTCTGAAGTGTATGGATCAGCAATACGAAACCCAAAAGAGCAAAGTTTGACCTACAGCAAAGGCTTGAGAAGGAATTAGACTCTTTAGAGTGTCAATAAGTTGACGCTGAAATATCTAAAGTAACAGAAAAACTAAAAGAAAATGTAACTGAACGCCAGACAGAAAGAGCTCTAAAGTTTCCCACAGAAAGTAGCCTGTAAAGAGCAATCCTGTTAAGGCAAGCAAAAAGAACAACATCATGACCTTTCTGCTTTTAATGTACCACTTATTATTTCCTGGAGTTTAAAAATTTTGTGTTGTTTTCATTTACTTGCATTAATCTTTGTAAATTCACTAAAATTAAAGTATCCGCATGGATCACAGCAGCTGAGAACCTGGCTCTGTCTGTCTTTTAAGAACCAAGAAGACATTTATTCACCTTTCTCCCTTTGCGTGCTTCACTGGAAAAGTCCCTAATGTCCTTGTTTCCACTCACCATGTCTGTTGTCACTGACAAAACAGGATTTGAAGGGTAATTACATCAGGAGATCTAAGAGGTGGATTTTCAGAAAGGATTTACTGCTTCAAGGGAGAAGTCGACCCTTTTCAGCTATACGTGAACGTCTTGAGGCCCTCAGGCAGAAATGCCACACTTTTGTCTGAAAGGGTTGGCAACCAGCAACCTGGATGTTGTTACAGGGTTTTCCACAAGGAGGGATGCAGTCTGTAGGACATCCAGCCGTCGTTCCAACACGTGAACTGATGTGGAGGTCATGTGCTGCAAAACGTCCGTTAATGACAGATGCAACCAGGTAGTCTCTCCTAATACCCAGTGTTTTCAGCGTTCAGGAAAATTGTTGCTTTTGACTTCAGGAAACGAAATTTTAAAAAGGAGCTGATACAATGCTAGCTGTAATTTTGCATGCAAAATGTTTAAAGAAATATATTCAACTTGCTGCTTGGCTAAGGCATTTCAGTGTTAAAGAATAACCAAGTCTGTCAGCGATACTCAGTCCTTTTTCTCTCTGCAGGAATAGGGTTTTTTTGGTTTTCTTTTTTTTTCCTTGCATAGCATGCAGAAAACACCTATGAATTTTACTTGAACTCCCCTTTTAAAAATGAAGATAAAGGTGTGATTACAAAAATAGGAAATGGTAAATTGCAGATGCTGTGACTCCCACATGTAAATGAGAGTCCAGGTGTTTGAATGGTTCTACATGAATTAAGATTATCAGTTTCACTGAGTTCCATGAGGACTTGTGTAGGAAAGAAATCAGAGCAGAGTGGTTTTGCAAGAAGAAAGAATAACTGGTAAGGGGGATTCACAGAATTGGGGTTGGCAAGGACCTCTGGAGACTACCTAGTTGAACTTACCTGCTCACAGCAGGGTCAGCTAGAGCAGATAACTTAGGTTATTGAAAACCCATTTCCAACCAGTTTCTGAATACCTCCAAGTGCTGAGACTCCACAAGTTCTGTGGGTGACCTGTTCCAGTATTTGACCATCCTAACAATAAAAAAGTGTTTTCTTATCTTTAAGCTGAATTTTCTATATTTCTATTTGTGCTTGTTATCTCTTGTCCTGTTGCTGGTTGCCACTGAGAAGAGCCTGACTCCACCTCTTTTACATGCTCCCATCAGATATTTTTACACATTCATAAGATCCCCCTGAATCTTCTGTTCTCTAGGCTAAACAGCCTCAGCTCTCTCAGTCTCTCCGCATGATTCCTTAATCATCTTTGTTGTTCTTTGCGGCACTCACTGCAGTGTGTTCGTGTCTCTCTTGTACCCAGGAACCCAGCAGTGGACCAAGCGCTCCAGGTGTGTCTCACCAGGGCTGAGAGAAAGCATCACCTCCCTTGACATCCTGCCAACGCTTTTCCTCATGCAGCTGATGATGCTTTTGGCCTTCTTTGCCACAAGAACAAATTGCTGGCTCGGGACCAACTTTGTGTCCACCAGGAGCCTTCGGTCCTTTTCTGCAAAACTGCTTTCCAGCCAGCTGATCCCCAGCCTGTCCTGGTGCATAGAGTTACTCCTCTCCGGGTGCAGGACTTTGCATTTCTCTTTCTTGAACTTGATGAGGTTCCTCTCTGCCTATTTCTCCAGCCTGTCCAGTTCCCTCTGAATAACAGCACAACCAAACACTTGGTCTATCAACCACTCCTCCCGAACTTGTATAATCTCCAAACTTTCTGAAGGTGCCCTCTGCCCCGTCATCCTGGTCATTAATGAAAACGTTACACAGCATTGGTCACATTCAGATGTTAGACCTTTAGAGTTTAACCTCGTTTACCCAGGCTCTCTTTACAGTCAGTGGAGAAGAGGTAAGTATCTTCAAGGAGGAATTTTTATACTCTGATGCTACATGCCTAATTTTGGACAAATTGAGTTACGTCTTTGAAAGGGTCTATCTTTTCTTCCCTCTGCTTACTCAGGCTGACAAGGACAAACAAAGAAAATTCCATCCCAAGGTTTAAGACATCAAAGCACTAATGATAAGCAAAATAGAGCACTGACTTCCGTCTCTGTTACGGCCTTTTCTTACTTGCAGTACTATCTTTATTCATAATAACTATGCCTAATAACTTCCGTGCATGTTTTACTTCAGCTGTCCCTGATTACAATTTTGGTGGAGGTTTTTTTCTTCTTTTCCTTTGAGTGGTTTCAATTAAATTGAAATTCCCTGAAGATGTAAGATTTGTCCTTACAAAGTACACTCCTATCGTTTCTGTATAACCTGACAGCTCTTGTATTTCCTAGTCCCCTAGCTTTATAGAATCTTCCTAACATTTCAAAAAACCCTCTCAAAACTATTCTAGAACAGATTTTAGCATGTGGCTCAGCCAATTCAAGAAAGATATCGCAGTTCACACTTTCTGAAGAACTGATTCATTTCTTGATCATCTGCAAATTTTGCTAACACACTGTTCACTTTCAGACCTCACATTGGATTAGGCTAGCGTACCTCCTTGTGGCACTTGCTATTAATTTTGAGAGAGAATCCTATACTCTTGCTGCTTTGTTTTCTCTTCGTTTGGGGCTCAGACACACTGTACAATTTTTACAGTTTATAAAGTTGTTATGTCTCAGCTGATATGCAGTAAGTATGTATGTCCCACTTGGTTCACGTCAAATTCAGTAATTTATTTTCGGTTCTCTTTCTTGTCGGCAAGCTAAGTTTCATTGCCCTGCATTCACCGTAGTAAAAGAGCACACACAAAGTGTTACCATAGGCCAGCATATGTGTGAAGACCTGTTAAATTAAGGTAAATCAGTCACGTCTGAGCCACTCAGCTCTTCTGACCTCAGCTGATACCTCTTTTCCTTCAAGGTAGAATCTTTCTTCAGTAAGGACCTTATGAAAAACTTTCTGAAAATCCCAGTCCACTACATCCCATCCATTCATATGTGTGATCATAAAATCCAGCCTTTCTTGAGCTTTGAAAGTTTATGCCCTTTCAGGACATCATGTTAAAACTAACCAACACTTGATTTTTTAAACAAATTCCAGTTAAAACACCTGGCTTTTATAAGTAATAAAATTTTTCGTGATATAACAACTCTTCTCCTTCATATTATGCTGCATCACCCATATAGGTATGATAAAACTTTGAACGTCACTGACATCTAAAGGATTGTTCTGGATATCTGAGTATTTGGGCACGATAATGCCTTTGGAAGCCTCTTTGTTGGAACTGTTGCTTCAGGCTCTCTGAAAATTCAGATGGACATGAGCAGATCGTTCATATACAGGTCAGGATTTTCTAGCTTATCTTTGCAAATACAGCAGCTGCAGACTTATGAAAGCAGAGACGATGGAACACAATTCATAACTCCTTGTGCACAGGATTGTTATTCTTGGCAGATTTCCCATGTAACGTCACCCATAAAATTAATTCAGCAATTCTTGCCTTGATTGGCATTATTTTCCCTATTGTATTATCTATCAGATTTATTGTACCCTTATGTTGTTGACTTCCTCAGATACCTGGTGAAATGGCATGAATTCTTTAACTAAAGACTATGGATATTCAGTTGCGGGGAAATATTTATAAACTACGGTGCATTTAAGAAGCATTAGTAGGCAAAGTAAAAAAATGATATGAGAAGTTTTTATCTTCACAGGCAGGTCAATCATCATTTTGAAGAATCGGTGATCTATGTGGTACTTCATAGCTAATACGCAACTAATATGGGATCATAAAGATAATTATGTGCAGCTCCATTCCAGCAGAGTTTTAAGTGCTGCTTGGCAAGATCCTTCAAAATCATTACTCCACAACCAGTAAAATGTGTTCTCTACCTGACATAAGAAAGTTTTACAAGAGCCACTTGATTAATTTGCTTTCCTTGACTGGTGGTCTGCATTTCCCGTCCCAGCTGTAGCTGTAACTGTTGTTTACGTCAGAGCTCGTAAGGACTCCGTTACCTATCTGTCAACATTGCCATCAGTCTCTGCTTTGAGCACATCTGGCTGGGTATATCTCTGCTAAAAACATCACTGTTGAGCAGCCATCTATCACAACCAGAGGAAAGAGTAAGAGCAGAAGGATGCAGCTCTGGACCAGAACCCTTTATTCCCATTGTGTCTGAAGACCATCCCAAGCGCTATACTCGTACAGTACCTTCAAACCAACTCCTTACCTCAAAATAATATATTTACTGGAGTGGTGTGCCACTCTTAACACCCTTAATTAGCTCTGTTGATGTGCTGAACGGATAATTTTGAGATATAGCTGTCATTACGTAGCTATCATTGCTCCCCAGACCCAAGCTAGCCTCTGTGCAAGGTGCTGTGTGCTCTCAGCTGTGAGGAAACACCAGGCGTATGATTAACAAGGCATTCCACTATTTAGTACAGGCAGACTCCAGAGGAGCGGCCCTGTAGCTGGTGAAGGAGCCATGGGCGAGACACAGTCTCCGAACTCCAGCAACAGCACACCAACCTCCTATTGTCTCTGGGAAACAAGTCTGCCTTTCCCATCTGAAAGCAGAACTAACGTAATAAAATAGGCAACGAAAGGGAGTTATCTGTTGCTCTGGGAGGTGGTAAGTACAATGATCAATTGCCTGATGCCAAATGAATAAATACGTGACGCTGGCGTGTGGAAAACAGTCTGATATAACCTTGGCATTGATAGAAGGCTGCTTGGAAGTGTGGAAAAATTGCCAAGGTGTTCAGAAAGGACGACAAAATGGTCTTTCTTTGCCCTATATGTACAATTCCTTGTTATTTTCCAATGCAAATGGCAGAGCAATTCTGAGTATAACAGCTTGTACTTCATCGAGCACTTTGACTTGGCAATCTATGGTGATGTCCCAGATGAATATCCATTGGCCTCCTCCACACTTCTAACAAACAACATAGAAAGCTTCCATGGACCGAAGTTCAGCCCATCTTGATGAAAAAAAAGAACAGAAACATTTCCTGATTCCTTGCTGGGTAGGAAAATGATTCCCCTACTTTTGTGATTCCTCAAATGCATATTGTTCAGTTCTCAGGGAAATGTATCCCAGAACAGAACTGAGACTGCAACCTTGTCTCTTCTGTCCTTAGGGAGAGAAAATAATTTATTTTCTTTTTTTTAACAGTTTCATTCTTACACTGAAAGATAAGCTTAAGTCACTCCATAAGAACTAGCGAGTTGCATAATTCCTTTTTATTCCACCCTCATTTCGTATTGTCCTGCTTTTCTATTGCACCTTGAACAGCCTAAGTTCACCCAGCTGTATCCCATCTTGTGGTTAATGAACTCATCACATTTGGACAGTATTAGGACTTTCCAGAGCACGCGTTCTTGCAACACCAGGGATGGAATTCATGTCACATAAATTTAGCTGTCTAAAACTGAAACAACTATATTCAACTAGTTTCCCTCAGCTCCCTCCATAGTGAACAGAAGACGAACAATTCACCTCAGCTTTGCTCTGGGACAACGTGCTACTCATCTTGGTAAACAGAGAGCTAATAAAGCAGAAAAACAGTTTGATTGGCTCAGAAGAATCTGTGTTGAGTAGGGACAGCCCTGAGCATAATAGAAATATAAACCAAGGAGGAAGGAAAGCAATTGAAGTTAACGTCAGGTTTGGGACAAGAAGATGTTAAGCTGGGAATCAGAAAGAAGCTTCAGACCATCCGCAGACAGAGGCCCTGAAAGTGTCTTCCGGAAAGAGGAGGAGAGTCAAAAAAGGTTACAATTTTAAAAGGACTCTGTATAATGTGAATATTTTGTAAACCACTTTCTCTGACACATGGCTTTTTGCAGTGCTGATAGACATAGGTTCCCAATCACACGGCCTTTGACACGGAGCTGACTCCCATCCAGCCACCTTAAAGCACGGAATGGACCCGTGTCTCAGGAGAAAACTGCAGTGAGAAAACTGCAATGTGTTCTTGGCCTTTCCTGCTCCCACTAATCCAGAGGCAGTGAAGGCAGCTGAGTTTTTCCTGGTAGTGGGTGATGAGGGTGATTGTAGCTTAGACACATGGACAGACAGGAGGCCAGAAGAACAGCTTCTGCTCACACAAAGGGCAGTCCAAGCCCGTTTCCTTCGCTCTGGCACAGCAGGAAATGAAACTGAGTCTAGAGAAAATGTTGTGGGATTTTTTTTTTTTTCTTTTCTTTATTTCGGCAGGTTCCAAAGGCTTTCGCATTCTGTCTCATGAAGCAAGGACACATCAGATGACACAATGATGAGAACCTTGCAGGTAATCCCAACCGTTTCAGTCCTTTGCCTGAGCTTGTCTCTAGATGGCTTGCCTTTTGAAAAAGCTGGAGGTCCTAATGTCTTGGGTAGCATTGCAAAATTATTCCACGTTACAAACTGATTTCCCCAGCCATGGTTCAGAGCACTTACGATGTCAGTTGAAGTCACACTTCAGAGTACTCAGTGCATTAAAAAGGTGTGAATATCCATGGCTTACAGCACTGAAGCTTCTTATGGGTATTACTTTTTAAAAACTTAGATCTAGGTAATGTAAATATTCGGCTTGATTCACTCACCACTGCTTCACTATTATTCTGAATAAACCAGCAGTACGACTGTCCTTCTAGAAAAAAAGTAAATATAAATGAGTGGGAGTGATTCATTCCCATGTAATCACCTTCTCAGCCTGTGATTAAAGCTGATGATTTCTATATTCATCTTCATGATCTGCTCATGGATTTCCATGTCACAATTCTAGAAGATAAGCTGGCCCTATGGTGCCCTATTTGTTGGTTCTACACTGGCCCTATGAGGTGGCAGGTTACGGTCCTAACTGAATAACTGGGAAGGTTTGAACAATGCAGGATCAAACCAGTTTAATGTAAACAGAAGTACACAAAAACATACACATCCACGCAAAATTTTTTGGCTGAGATATGATATATTCCCTTCTTTTATTAATTCAAGAGGTGTCAAAAACCAAACCCACCAAAACACAACTAGAAAAGATTGGTTGTATCCATTATAACATCAGTTTTATTTGTGCGGAACTCAAATTTACCACATCAGAATTCTTCTGATATACAGAAGCTGTGTGAACAGGAGTCAATAAGATGTATAAAAAAGTGGGTTAATGTACTATATTGAATGTGGCTGTTGCGGTGAAAGTGGAAAACCCTGATTATGGATGTTACAATGTGCGTTGGTGAAGTTTATAAATTGGCAGGATGGTCATGAGATCAGATGCAAGTGAACTTGGTATGATTCACGTTTTCCTTTAGAAATTATGTGGAACTGGAACATTCCATGCGGTCCAGAAGACAACCAAAATGTTATTACTTTCCATTGAATTGCTTTGACATTTTATTGTCATGGATACCAGTAAAACCTAGGATATAAGGATGTAAATTCAATCAGGCTGAAATACCCCTTATCTCCAAAATGCCCGCTGCTCAGTTTTAAATAGGTTGACTCATGTTTCAAAGACACGGTGAAAATGCCTCTTCCCCATGGGTGGTCTTTCAGGGCCTCGGGTGAGAGTCACTTCATTAAAATGTATACCTCTAAAACCGAGCTAATTTCCACAGACTCCTTGTACAGTCACTGAGACACAGCTAGCATGGCTAGTAGAGTTCAGAGCACAAGTCAGATCGCCCTAAATTATATATCTCAAAGCATCAGATGAGTTGCATTTCTCTATATTTTCTATCAGAAGGAGGGAGGGAGGGAGTGAAGGAAAGGAAGAGAAAATTTGAGACAGACACACAGCATAAAAAATTTCAGCCCAAATAGTAAAAGTTTGCCAAAGCTACACTCAGCTAACCAGTGGCATCTTATATTGGGCAGCAAATTAAAGTCAAATAACGTGAAGTGTTCAGCAACAGAAGTGTTTTCTTGTTGCTCCAACCTCCTCCCTTTACTTTCCTCACATTAGACCAAGTCAAAATTCTGTTCAGGTTTTCATTTGCACACACCTTGGGTTCAATATGTAATTTAAGCTCAGCAGAAACGACACCGAAGAACCGGTGGTTTGAGAAGGAGGTGGAGCAGTCACGCAAAGAAAAGATTATTTAGATTAGTCGATGAAAAAAAAAAAAAACAAACTAAAATATGTGGCCTTAAAGGGCTGGTATGGTTCTATCATGATGACGATCATCGTGTGCCTTTCAAGCACTTTGAGGATGAAACTTTGGCCTTTTGGAAACTCATTAGGTCAAACAATTTTGGCCAAAAATTTCCCAGTTTCACTGTAGTGTATTATACAGCAGTTCTCCATTATTCCCCTATTGCCCTATTTCCTCATATGCACTGTGGAGAGGATTTCTTCTAATCTCTTAAAATAGCTACAATAACATTGCTGTAGGGCAGGCACAGCTTCACAGGTTGGTTTCTCACAGAAACACGGTACCTGCCCATCCCAGTCAGCGTCTGACAAAAACATTTTAAAAAGAAAAGCAACCGAAGAAAGAGAAAGCTTTATTGATCTCCAGCACTGGGAGATCCACTTCGGTGGCCTCTGAAGGATGCAATTTATTAGGAAGAGAAATAAAGATGTCCCAAAGCCCTCGTTTCTGCAGGCTGCATTATTAATGACCCTAATGCCTGCAGATGGCAGAGAGCTACATGCAAGTAACCTCCTCGGGTTTTCTCATGCCCGGTAAGACAGAGACTTAAAGGTCGACCAGGACAACAAATAAAGGAGAGATCATCAGTGGTATGTGAGAGTCAGCTACCAATCCATAGGACAAAGTTTAATGGGTCATCTGTGGATTGGCTAATAGCCTGGTAACCCCTGAGACATCCTGGCTTTTAAACACGGAAACAATCATAGGAACTAGTTAGTGGTAGCACAGAATATCGCTGAGTTAGCTTTACATTTATTTTCTGACTCTGCCCAGTCTGATGAACTGACATCTCAGGGTCTTTTGTTGCTGTCCCCCGAGAGTCTATTCTCCAGCAAAGACCAACATTTCACTTGAGGCACCAGGCAAACAACGCCCCAAAAAACCCCAAAACAAACAAACCAACAAACCCAACAACAACAACAACAAGTCTGCCACATGCAGTAGAAAAGGTGAGTTCACATTTTATGGGATTTCTTTCATCACGTCCCAGAGTTCACTTCTGTCCCTAGAGTTTGTTGCCAGCTGGAGTAAATGAAGCACGGGATGAGTTTGTGTGTTGTTCTGAAATGTGTAACTCACTCGGGAGACCCGGGTAGAGACACATAAGGGAAAGGAAGAGAACGATGCCCTCTCGGCAAATAAAACGAAGTGTCTGATAACCTGAAGTCGGCACAGTGTGAGGCTATTTTGAACAAGCAGAATAAATTTTGTGATGGAGCCTGGATAGGACGGTACACGCTCACTGTGCAGTGAACCAGAGGACTCTCCAGGGCACGGCTTGGCTGCCATTAGACATGCTCAGAGAATTGGAGATTTTATTGAAAATGGCTTTATTCAACAACAACCGTGAAATGAAAACACTGTGTGAGGCAGAGAATAATTTTTCCAATAATATTTTGCACATTTTGGGTGTGTGCATGTCTCCCACTCAGATTAAACCAAAATTTTGTGACATGGATTTAGATGTCCTTTGGATTGTTTAATCTCATGCAGCATTGCTTGGCTCTAATTGATCACAAAATCTTCCTTGATGGGTAATAATCACAGGTTTTACAGAAATTATTCTGGCTCATGTTCTGCAAAGGAGTGGTGGCATTCTGTGTCATCTTCAAGCCAGTAATGAAAATAATCATAATTAAAAAATGAAGGATTACATTAAAACAGCTCAAAAAAAAAAAAAAAACCCAAAGAAAAAAAAACGAAACAAACCCAAACCAGGACATTAGGCCTTATAGGTCATAAATAAGTAGGTGGAGTAGTAGGTTCCTATTACTAGGAACAGTAATACATTATTCAGTGTCAGTCATCCAGCTCCAACCCAAAAGGCCAGCATCCTCCTCATTTTCTAAAACAGATCAGCATGTCTCTAAAATGGAAATTAATGTGAGGTTTTTTTAGCTCTGCCTTTTTAATCTATTTTCCAAAGCAAACCAAACGCCCCAGTTTGCTCACATACGTAAAGACATCCTGAAGGTAATCTCAACCTTTTAGGATTATTTTACCTGCAAAGAAATATCTGTTGTTGAAGATACAACGTATATCTGCAGTAGGATTACCACTCCTATTTTGCATATCAATGAAACCATAAAGCAAACGAAAGGCCCACATTTCTGAAGACATAAGTAGCAACTTCTGCTCTGAGTGACTTGAGTGAGAAATGAAGGCATTCAGCGCTTCACGTCTAGATAGCTCCAGTATTACAGATATACACAGGATTATTTAGCTCTGAGTACCAGCTGCATCTCCTCTGATCACCGCTGCAGGGAATGACATGAAATTCTATTATTCTTCCATAATGTTTTCCTTTTTAACTATTTTCCAGCAAGTTAATAGAACTTGTTTGCATTAACTGAGAGGTAGCTGAGGTTTCTCCATGAAAATATGTGAATTCTCTCCTTCTGCTGACCCTCTGTAGAAACGAGATGCCCACCGTTGGGTATAAATCCCATAGGAGTTCCTCAAAAAACTGCCAGCTCGTGACATCTGCATTAAGCTGTGGACATCTCTCTCTCCAGCTGTAGCCGTGCTGAAAAGAACGTTAGTCCCAGTCAGCTTAGAGACACCAATCTGTGCTGTGCTGCCTCCCATCTGCCCACTGAGCTGATGGTACGAGCATTGCCTAACCCAATTTACTCCAAATAAATTGGGTTAGCTTAAACAATAAGGCTTTGCTAACCAAGGTCAATGTGATACAATCAGGTTAGAGAGCGCTCTCGCAAGCCGCTCAGCTGGCAGATTCAAGAGGTGGTGACAAGATGGTGGAGTTGGCTGGAGGTGGTGGTGTCTTCAGACAGCTACAGGACTTCACAGCGGTTGCACAGACTTCAGAAGACAGAACTCATAAACCCAAGGTCTTCCTATGACACAATTGCTTCCCCCCGCCCCCCCGCCTTTTTCTTGAATGTGCTGTTCCTCACTCTCAACGCTCATAATTTTAACTATCACCTGGAAGATTAATTCCACCGCTCTTGACAAAGCAGGTGAAAATGGGTCTCAGTAATGCATATATTCTAATTTTGTGATGAGAAACATTTTTCAGTAAGAAAATATGCAGCAAATTCCCTACTATTTCCATTTGCCATTTAATTGATATATTCTTATCACGCACATTTCACGGTGCATTGTCAATTTAATTTGTTAAACTCTTATTGTGGGTCTTTTTTCATCCCCCTTACTTCCCCCTTCCTCAATACATAACCAACATATCATTTTGCATCCGTGGGATTTCTCAGATTTAACGTAGTACATCTTTTAATTCCTAATTTGGTATTCTGCTTTAATACATTCACCCACAAAAGAACCTGGAAGAACACTTCCATTTTCTTAGATACTATTGAGTGGTTTAATGTAAAATACACATGCAGTGCACAGTTTGTGATCTTAGATTTTATCATCCACGCTTTTCAGAGCTGAGTCAACCCTGATCAGTGTTTTGATGAAAGGATAAAGATTCAAGTCTAGGCTGGAACCACTTAACAGTGGTGAGGTACTGAAAAAAGTAGTTGTATGAGAACAAGGAACAGTTCACAAGAGAGACTGAAATTTGGTTCCGTACCACTGGTGAGAAATGTAGATACCAGCACAAGAACTCCAAAGCAGGACCTTGAGTTTAATTAACCTTGCTGCTCAGTTATCAGGGATTTCCATTTAAATTAATCGTTCAAATCAAAGTGTTAAAATAGCAAATGGGCAATCTATATTTTAATCAGAAGTACTATTTCCATTTGTCATTTACATTTTTAGAATTTTTTTTTCCCAAAAGAAAGGTTGACGATAACTGATTTGGGACACATAGTTTGGAAATTCTTTTTCATAACTGGGGAAGGTAATTAAGAAAGCTTTTAAGTGGATGTATATTTTAATTACTATTTTAAATCCATTTTGCTATTTTAGACCATGTCTTATGATGCATTCTGATTTACTTTATAACAATTCATAATTTAATCATAATTTACTGTGTCAGAATTGAACAGAAATTAGAAACACATTTGGAAGTGCACATACATACAGTGTTTTAAGCCCCACTTCCCTGACTGTGGAGGGAAAGATAAAGTTCCTCACGACATTGAATTTTATTTATAATTACGTGATGTCCTGAACAAAGAAAGTATCTTGTGGTGTTAGTGAACTGACGGTACCGTTCCTGGTCACCACGGCTTGAGTTCTCCCCAGTTAATTATTAAAATTTAAATTACAAGCAGAGATATTTTAAACTCTTTCTACTGTCAATAAAAAGAGGCAGACACCTCCATTGCATGAATCAGATTTTGACTTCAGTCATTCTTTGCAGATGCCTAACTCTCTTCTTTAGTTAAAGAGGAAGCCTAGACTGATGGCATTCCTAATCCAGACACAATAATAGTTTGTTCTTTACTACCGTCTTCATGATTTCACTTTTTAGGATTTTCTTCTGTCATAGCTCATAAATCCTTCCACTTTTTTCCATGTTATACCTCTGTTTCACTAGCACTTTGTGACCTCTAAAACTTCTCTCACCTTCCAATCTGTACATTTTTGTACATTTGATTTCAGTCAGTCTTGTTTTCCTGGAAAAAGAAAAGCTAAACTCCTCTGATTGTGCTCAGGGTCTTTAATTGTCAGGAGACAGAGTGGGTGTTCATCCTACAGGGTTTCTTCAGCAAACCCTAAAACAAAAGTCTCGTTGCTAGAGCAGTCCCATTCTGAGACTAATTTATTTTTTTCCCCAAATCAGGTTGCATAACTTGTTTTCAAAGTTTACTGTGTATAGTGGCAGATATGGAGGTTGTTGGCTTATGTCAAGATTTGTTTCTTAAACACAATCTACTGCTGGTTTTTCTGTTTGTTTCGTACTCCTTCCTGTTACAAGCCGAGTTTTGAGAGTTGGTGAGTGCCTTCTCATTGGAGCTGGGTAGGCTTTAGGGTTTGTCTACCCTACATGGCCCACAGCACTCACATTGCAGAGATAACCTCCCAATTTGCTACGGTTTACAAGATTTTTTAAGAATCCTGCAAGATCTGTTTTTTCAGCTCCCACAGTGTCTGTGGATTTAAAAATACCAACAGTTTTAAGGCAGATAGATCCCTATTATAAATAAGAATTCCTGTGTGCCAGTGTGAGCTACAAAAGATAAAAAAAAAAAAAAAAACCCAACCAAAAAAAGCCCCTGTTCTGCAGGGAAGAGCCAGTTGTACTCTTTGACTTCTGAACATATCCAAAACACTAAAAACAGACATGAAAAAAATACTCTAAAATTGTTCTTGTTGTTCTTGTCACTAAGGAAACGACTTCCTAGGAATCCGTGAGTTGAGTATACAGACTCTTTGATGTGCAGCCAACTCTCTCTTCCCAACTCTGGAAAATCAGGTCTGCCCACCAAGGGAGATCTCTCCTGCTCTATCTCAGCTGAATCCTTACTTCACTTGGAGATTGAACTCTGATGCGCCAGAAAAACCATAGTCCAGACTTGCCACAACATGAGATATCAAAGCATAGAGTCAAGACCAAGCCAAGGGATACTCCCCTCTGCAGTCTAACAGCACTGCCAGGAGACCTGGAATAGAGCAGCAGCTAGGGAATGTGGGAGGCACAGGACTGAAATTTTTCTGTCTGTTCACTTGTGGTGGTGTTTTCAGAAATACTTCACCGCCCCTTCCCTCCCTCCGCTCCCCAGCCCCCAATAATTTAGATGTACGCTTTTTTTGCATTCAGACCAACAAGGTACTTCTACATTGTTTAACCTTTTTTAGTCCTTCATACAGAGCGGCCTTCTGCAAACTGCCTAGTGGGAATGATGAACTTGGATAACCTCTGAACTGTGCCCAGGCACTGCAAATAAGAATTTCTGTTGACCTGTCTGCAAACCCATTCAACATGCCATGCAAACAATTTACATTAATATTAATTTAATAACATTTTAGTGACCGAATTCCAGAGGTTCAGGATGTTCACTGGTGGTCTTTTATTTCTCAGCATCAGCACAGCCAGCGTATTCCACAGTTGTAGAGTCCCTTGCATCCCAAAGGACTTGCTAAACAACGTATTCTGCTGAAATACATTCAAACAGGAGCATGCATGCAGATATCCCCTGTCACTAGTCCTACTGCAGACTAAGAAGCAAATCGGGGCTAAATTCGTTGAAAAGAGGCATCGCTTATAACGGGTGGCAACTAAGGAACAAGATTATTTGTTTTAATCACGGAGGACTCAGGCAAGACTTACAGACAATGGGCCAAATGGAATATGTGGAAAGACTCCACTAATACGAAATCATTTCAGAACATCTGAGTTTTGCAAGTACTTTCTTGTTACCACTGACAGGTATCCATGTCCGATCCTACTTTCTAAGGATCCTTGGCAGCATCAGAAGGACTTATGTACCATTATGTTTATCCAAGAACCAGAACATCTTCCCAGGAACAAGTTTACTTCTGCTGTGTCCCTAGCTCCTTGCAGTCTCTAGTCTTCTATTTCCCTTCCCCTTGTGTAAAAGTGTAATCTGGCTCTCTGTAACTCTCCTTTGTGTGGCCTGGAGACCAAAAATGCTTAAAAGGTCTAAAAGCAAAGCTGTTCTGTCCAAGTAAACAGCTGGACCACAGTGATTCCATCTGTCAATGGTGACAATTCAATAACCATTGAGCAATCCTCTACCAAGGTGAAAATCTATCTGTCTAGCCAGCCAGGAGTCTTTGCTTTTATGTTAAATTCATCGCCCGCCTTTGTATTAGAAGTGCTTCGTCAGCTACTTGTTTGTGAATGCGAAGGAGCATTAAAAGCAAACTGAGTACCCAACAACCACCAATGGTGGTTTCATAGCAGGGGGAAGGAAAAGAAATGGACTTTAATGTTACAACTACATTGCTAAATACGTCAGGTCTGGGACCCTTCCTGGGCCTAGAGGTCCAGTAACAAGTCATCACTTTGACCCACTCTGCTAAACTGCGTTACCGCAAATTAAAACTGCCTCATCCAAACTGCCTATGAGAAGAGTCTCTAGGCCGTGATTTTCCCTGAGCGCTGTTTGTAATTGTGGTGTTGGCTTTTATTTGTTAAATATCTTGTTTATTAAATGTTGCATAGAGAGCAACTTATTTGAAAATCAGATTCTCCTGGATTACTGCAGATTCTTCCCGGTTTTCTCCCATTACAGCAGTGTAAATGATTATCTGTTTTCCTAACCATTTCCAGTCTAATTGGTATTCATGCCAATGCTGAGTCAAGCAAACGCACCATTGCCGAACAGATCTTTCTGAAAACAGTTTCTTCCACATCAAGGAAGATTTATTTTACCTCGAAAAGACAACAGAAATTTCGTTCATTACATATTGTAAAAATAAAAAGGTGCATTGCAAAACCTAAGCAATTTTAAAATGTTTGACGATGAGACTGTGCTTCTCTGAGCACGTAAGAGCGCCGAGGTTGTGAGTTTTCTGCAGATCATTCCTCATTAACTACCAATTTAGGATAATGACAGTGATGCTTTTAAGAAATCCTTTGGGAGAAGAGGAGTAAGTACTCACTTTTAAATTCTATAAATCTATGAAGGAAATATTTTTATATTTTTTAACTAAATCTATTAACCTTAGTGTCCCACCCTTGACAGGGAAGGTCTTTATTTTGTAAATTCATGAGGGGATTTAAAATAATGTTGTGATAGCAACAGTATATGAAACCTCGGAGAAATTGTACTCAACTGTTAGCTTTTTTTTAAATTTTCTATGTATCTTTATGCAAATCAAAGTGGATTTCCTTCCAGTACCTTCAGACATATAACGTGTGGATATTTATAGATAACCAAGTCATCCCAGACTCCCTTATTGGACAATGGGGAAAAAAAGCCATTTTGGGGCAGAAGTCTTCTGATTTATTTTAAATCACTGCTTCAGGAAAAAAATGAATTGAATCTTATATTCTTATGCTCTTTAAGTGTATCTCAGAGAGAGATATATTGTAGAAATCTATTTAAACTGTAAGTTCTCCAGGTGTTGTGTATTTGCACTGGAGCTTCACTGCTGTTACAGCAATGTGTTGAAGAAATCCCCAAATGAACAAACAAGTTTCAATATATAGCCTGATTAATCTAAAAGATTTATTTTAAAAGAATTCAGGGAACATTGGTAGAATATTTGCTGCAAGACATATTAAGAAATCAGGGTCATCCCTTATTGATTCAATGGTATTGCAGTAAGGCCAAGTTGCAACAAGCAGGAAGAATCTATTTGACAAAGGTTTCAACATTGCTGACATTAATGACAGTGGTTCCTTCCCTTAGCTCATTGCAAAACATTGAGTGGGAGCTCTTCCAAAACTGCTCACAGGAAACTAAGAGGGGAAAGCTCAAAACAACAGGTGGAGCAAAGTATAAGTCACACTGTACTTCACCCGCTTTGTATTATTACTTATCGGTCACGAAAGACAACAGTCTGCTGATAGAGACGATAAAGAATGAGGTGTGGAATCGTACAGAGCATTTTGTAAAGCCAGGCATGAAAACAGAGAGCTGCCAGCCGTGGATCTCATCTTAATGTTGGCTGAAGTCATGGCATGGGTAAGAAGAGCCTGAGCCCCGATTGAGCAAAGAGGGCACGTAGCAAAAATGGTACAGAACGAGCATGGCGCATAGGGGAGCAGGAAGTACTTGGAGGAATGCGCATTTGTTTACTCATTTGATTATTAAATGGGCTGGAAAATCAGTATGGTTCATTTTGCTGGGTATGGAGGACTTTATATCTTTTTAGAGACTAGCTCTTCGTTGAAAGCTAAGGTCAGCTTCAGATGATGTCACTACTACCAGTTCAATTTAGAGCACGTTAGATTTTTTTCTTTCTTCATGTTCCCTTACATCAGTCATTTTCCTTAACCTTCTTGATCTTAGAGGAGAAAAAAAATGCCACAAAGGTTAATATAATGTTTAGAAGTGCTGGAAGTCAAGGAAAGGGGCTGATGGGACAACATCCTGATCTAAGTTGTTCCACCAGCCAAGGAAGCTAAGTCTTGAGATGCATTTTGAGGAAAGATGGAGACTGTTAAATGTTGAGGGCGGTTGCGGAGGTGTGAAACAGCAAGATAGGCTCAGCCACCTTCAAGTCTGTTGTCTTCTTTATCATTCCTGACACAAATGCACATTGTTTTCTGTAGTACAGGTTGTGATCTCTGGTCTGATCTTTTACCTGTTGCAGACTAGATGTAAATACTGAGGCACTACTGCTGGTGATTTTTCAGAGTCACACGGAAGTAGTAGCAGGCTAGGGTGGTGCATTTTGGAAATGGCAAGGACACAGCAGAAAGCGTAGAAAAATTTTGCAGGTTGGAACCAGCCCATGAAACCACAAGCTGTAACGTTTTGGGTTAAAGCTCTCAGAGATGATTTTAAAAAATGCAAATTTGAACATGCTATTAAAGAGAGTGATAAGGATTAGCTCGGACATGCAGACACACCTGCATATTCTTTTCAGTCTGGACAGTTTAGGTGAAATGGGTAAATCTCATTTAACTTTTTTGGATCATCTTGTCTGGTTTACCTGGCTCTTCCACACCACTCACAGCCCAGTACCCCCACATAGTTAGTGCAGGTAAAAAGGATGCCCAACCCACATTAATTAATTTAGAAACCTATTTTGAGATCAAAAACATTGAAATCTGGACTCCACTGCCTATAAAGGCAGCATATAATAAACAGCCATTTAGTCCCACCCAGAAATCCACAAACAAAAATGTTGTATGTTTAGAGCAAGTACTTCTAAGAGAAGCAAAATGGAAATTGTGTAAAATTATATATTATATATGATTGTCTGAAAATTCAGACAACCTCTGATTTAAGTGAAAGAATTTTTAAATTTTGGCATTTCAGTGTATGACATGCAGCATGGGATAATCCATCAGTTCATTAAGCAGAACTTCAGGTGAGAGTTTCTCCAGTCAGCGAAGAAATGAATGGCGTGTTAATGTTCAGGCAAGTTTCCACCTTTTAAGAAAACAGCCGCGTGTTACAAAGTTACGTGGTTGAGCTACCACATTGTTGCTTTCACACCCATATTTTCAACGGCATTTCACGCGCCAAACTTTTTGTGGCTGTGAATAGATTTGAATGGGTCACATCCATCGTGCTGCACGGTGGTGTGCATGGAACAGCTGCAAAATATACATAATCTACTTATTGAGGTTTGTCTCAGAAGCTCTTTGGGAATAGTAGAGTAGCTAAATGATGACCTTGTTGCTCTAATTCTTTAGGGACAGTAGGAAGGAAGGCAAGAGGTCAATTTAATGGTCTATTAGAAGGAAAAAATAAAAATCAAGACAATAAAGTCAAAAAGGAGGCTCTAAGTTTGGAGGATCCTTTATTGTTTCTGCTAGGAAGATGTGAGGTTTGTTTTACCAGACCAGGAAGCTACAGATAAAATGGATGTTGAAAAGTTAAAACCCTTTTTTTGCTTTCAGGGAGAGTTATATCAGAGCTTTTCCAAACAGATGCACACAAAGCTCCCCAGAAGACCTTGAAGAAGCTAGGTCTACCAGAATAATATTAAAGCCTGGTGCTTTGAAGTGTTTTGCTTTAAATAGGTAACGTTTTGCTTTAATCATCTTGGACCCAGCTCCATGTCTTCTGGAGACAGAGAACGTGCCAGAAAAAAAGAAAGCAAAGCAAAGCAAAGCAATACAAACCCTCACCAAAGTAGTGTGTAGCTGTCATTCGTCATTTCAGACAGGACAGTTTGGAGAAACTGAGACAACCAGGTAGCAAAGTCTACAGCACTAAGGAGACTGGGAACTTGGACAGAAAGCTCTTTTTGCATCAAAGATGCAAACACTCCAGGGAACCTACATTTCAAGGAAACTGGAAAAAGAAGTCGCAATGAAAAACTCTAGACTGAAGCTGGTGAATCACGAATATTCAAAGGACCTAGAAGTAACAGCGGGGAGAAAGCTGGGCAGCAAAAGAGCTGTGTCTTGGACGGCCAGAAGTGTGGGGATAAAATAAGAATATTGGGTCAGGCTGTCATATGAAAAGTAAAGCAAGATCATAGGTGTGACCCCAGTACATCCGTCATGGATGGACCTTTTCCTCTGCTTGAGATTAGGGCAGTGACGATGCACAGATGAAGGGAGGTAACAGGGCAGAGCCAGCATGGGCTAGTGAGATGTACAAGGCAACATACTAAAGATGATGCGCAGCCTGGGAATACTTCAGCCGTAAATTCCATAGGGAGAAAACCACCTTCTGGCTTATTCAATCACAGGATGACCAGGAGCCGCCTGTGGTAGTTGAATCTGGGGAAAGGTGAATGCAGTCTCAAGGTTTTCTCAGGGAAAATAGTTCCAGGAATGATGTGGAGCTAAGTAGATACACAATGCAGTAATTCTTTTGTGGCCCAGAATCTTAACTGTGATATCCCAAGACAGCAACACCAAAGGGTATTTCCAAGCCCTCCCTGAAAGTATATGAAAATCAACTGAGCTCTTTGTGTGTGTGGTAAGAACACTGAGGCCAAGATTTGATGAGTCTCATTCTAAACTACCAAGAGGGATCAGAAACCCAGGACAGGATTCAGACGGCAGATTAAACCATCCCGGTGGCATTTATTGAAGACTTTTCAGGCTAAATAGTAGCAGAGCTCACTCTATAGTAGATACCTATATTTATCTGCATTGACTGGGCAGTGACGTGGGGCCGGAATCAGTAGCCTGAACGCTGGTGTTTGGTGTCACCAATACCCCAGGGTGTTTTACCTGCCCTCATACAGAGGGTAAAAGCTGTGGTATAGATAAGCATCATACCTACAGATGCCTAGTGGATGTTAGATACCCCAGGGAATCTCAGACGACACTTAGCACCTATCTTTAGGTGTCCTAAATCTCCTTTGAATGTAACAGGAGTTTATGTACTTAGATACAGGTAGACACTTCAAAACACACACCTATCTTCAGGTGTTTTAATCTGCGAGCTGAATCCCATTTCTGGTCAGCATGATAGAAACGATCTTAGCAAAAGAGACCTGCAAGTCTTCCATACAGAGGAACGGGAATGAGTTGAATACCAGAAGTGAAAATCTGTCAGGGGTACACTTGCTGGGGGAACCAAAAAAGCTGTGACATTCATTTCTTCTCCTCTTGTGAGTAACATTCAGACTTTGGTAGTCTCTGAAGGCTCTTTTCCATGACCATCAGTACTACATCTAGCTGTGGGACAAAGAGCAAGTCAGAGAACAAAGGGCTCGAGAATACAGAGCAGTGTCCAGAGACTTGAATGCTGCAGAGAAGCAACTTCAACATGGCTAATAATGGCTTTTCATGCTGCTCTCTCCTCTGCAATCATCAAGTACCATTCTCTAATGAAGTTTGTTCCAGCTGTTCGCCCACTGTACATAATCATCTCGGCTAACTAACCCGTTCACTGGCACAAAAACACCATCCAAGCTGTCCAACTTCATGCAACTTGAATGAACGAGTGTGGATTGTGGCATCCAAGGCTCCAGTGACAGCTGTGACACATTCACAGCCTTAGTCATGAAGAGCTTAAGCATCTGCGGTGTTTCAGATGCTCTCTCATCTCCTCTGCATCTTAAGTTAGAGCACAAAACTCCTGGAAGGAATCCAAAGATCCAGCTCTCTAAAACACAGGAAATGAGTAACTTTCCTAACTTTAACGTCGGCCTTTATATAATGCACTTGCGCTGGCTTCTTTATATAATTTCTTTCTAGGCCAACTCTAAGAGAGAAAGTTCTGTTTCATGTCCAACATCTTAGATATGTACTAAGCCCAAGCTCCTATTTGGCTTTTGGTACGTTACATCAATTTAAGAATTTAGATACATATAAAAATATCATTATTACAAAAATTGCTTTTTGAAAGGAAATGTTTTTTACTTATGATCAGGAATGTGCCATTTTATATTTTTGTTAGAAATAAACAAAATTCTATAAACTTAATGCAGACATGTGACAGTAAGAGCAGAAACAGAAATGTTATGACTTAATAAAGTCTTACCATGCCAGGAAAAGGAACTAATAGTTAAGGATATCTTAGCTATTTTAAACTCCCTTTCCAAATAAATACAGTTTCTTTCTGTTGTGGACAACTGCATCTCTTACTACTACAACGTTAATTCCAGTCTATGTATCAATGTGTTCTGAGAGGTCTATGTTGTTTTTTTTTTCATTATTTGGATTACAGTAAATGTTTTTAAAGGCCATAATTAAGGAGGAAGGTGTTAGTTCAATCTATTTATCAAATGACTGGGGGATTTTGTTAGCTTAGGACAGAGGGTGGATGCATTATAATAGGAAAGCATTGAGCTATTGATTTATGACAAAAAGCTGGCTTTTGGATCACCTAATTCTAAGCATGTCACGTGCTCCAGGCTGGTCAAAATGTATTTCACAAGGTGCCAACCCTAAGTTAATGAGGTCTGGTCAACATTCATCTCCATCTTTTTGCAACTTAAAGGTGTAGTTATTCACAAGTAGGGTATATTAGATGAGGCTTGGAGCACTGAACAGCTTCTGGCTGGCTCAGAGAACAGGCAGAGCAAGCTTGCATCTGCCCTCAGAAAATCATCTAGCTGTCCTAGATTCGTCCCTGTGTTGGTGTACCCCCACCTGTTCACAAAATTACACACAAGCTTCAGTTGGCAAATCCTTCCTAGTAATTGGACATGCTCTGAAGATAGTGTATCAACACTTTCTGAGGAAGCCTCTGAGGTTTGAAATACACAATGAATAATCAAAAAAATAAATAAATAAAAAGACAGATAAGATGTTGCCTAGGACATGTGGCATGAATTCTCCCTGCAAGGGACGGGCTGAGTCTGCCATTGGTTGAAAAAAAGGGAAGATATGAGTGAGGAAGATGTGGGGGCCACCACAGCAGGCTTAGGCTTTTCAGAAAACTTGACATCTATCACAATTTGCTGTCGCTATGAGCTAGCAAAAAATTACCAGTCTTCCCCCTGAGCAGAGATGGAGCAAGAGAGGAATTACACTTCATGGGGATATCTCTGAGATACTACGGAAAGTTTAATCTCACTGATTTTGCATGTGTATTTCTGAGCCAGCTTCTGCAAGAACCTCCACAGGGTAATTCATCTGACCCATTTCAGGATGAGACGAACCACCCGCCCCGCATAATATAGTGAATTGGGGTAATTAGCTTGGATGTGACCATCTGGTTTTCGGACACTTAAGTCAGAGTAGATGAATGTCACCCAGGCTGCCAAACACTTCTCCTGAGTGTGAAAACCTTCCTCCACATGAAATGTATGCTGGTTTTGCCAGGGGATCCTTTGGGGCCAAGTCTTCACCTTAAGAATGAGAAAAATTCTTTACTTTGAGGGTGGCAGAGAACTGGAACAGGCTGCCCAGAGAGGTTGTCGAGTCTCCATCTGAAGATATTCAAAACCCACCTGGACGCGTTCCTGTCCAACCTGCTCTAGGTGAACCTGCTCTGGCAGGGGGGTTGGGCTAGATGTTCTCCAGAGGTCCCTGCCAGCCCCTGTAATTCTGTGAATCTGTGGAATTTATACTTCCTCCACTCCTCAGAAATGGACCTAATGACACATCTACTCCCTGCAAAAGAAGAACCCGATTCTGTCACATTTCCCTTCAATAAGACGTTTTTCCTTAAGAATGCCCACCCAATCAGGTAGGACAACATACAGCCCCTTGCAGGAAAAGAAAGTTGCAAGACTTGCCTCATTCTGAGGAACTAAAGAATAAAAATAAAAAATCTAGGCTATTAACCCAGCACGCAGATTAAAAGGACTTTTCCTGCCCTAACCCTCAGCTCCATTCAGCAGGCCCAACAAATGATAGATAATGGACTATAATTATCCTTCCATTTGCAGCTCCTGAGCAATCGTGACCCAGCTGTCTCTAACGGATTGCAAAAGCCACGGTGGTTGAGGTTTTTTGTGAAATGCCTCAACACTGGACGGACAAACTTGCAAACATGTGGCAGAAGTTTAATGTTGTATGTCCAGTAAGGAGGTCTCAGACTTCAATATTCCCAAGATGTTATAAAAGAAATTATTGTTATTGCTATCGCCATAACTATTATTAAGACAAAGAAGAAATAGACTACATAAATATTTAGCCCCTTTTCTGTCAGTGTTAGAATGAATTATGAGTTACACTAAGAAAAACTAGAATTATTGAGTTAATTTGTTGGGGGGGTGTTGTTTGTTGTTTTGTTTTTTGTTTTTTTTTTTTTTTAAACAGTGATATTAAGCGCTTTATTAACTCTTTTTTAAAGGAATCTTTCAAATAAATAGATCAGAGCAGTTTCAGAACATAGTTCTACCTGAAGCCATCCAAGAGTAAAATGTGACACCTGAACGAGCAGGAATGAGACTGTCAAGATGTCTCCAGGGCAGATAAACTCTAATGTCAAATGCAAATCAGCTCATTTCATGGGACAATTATCTCACAAGAATTTGGATTCAGCAGTAGCATAGAATCAGAGCAGCAAACTGCGTCTGTATACTTCTTCAGGAACCTTTCCAAGAGAATATTCCTCAGCACAATGGCCATGTTAGCTTGAAATGCTCTGTGTGACGACGCTTCTACTTTTTCGCGAGGAGATGCAATGATTTAGCGCCTCTTAAGAAGTTCTACCCTGAAATCGTTAATCTGGCTACTCTACAGATGAGCCCATCGGCTTGCGTGGGGATGCAGTCAATGAACTGCAGTGAATTACATAAACAAGCCTTGAACAATCTGGCTTGTTTTACACCAGTTCCTAGTTTGTCTTGTGGAGCTAAAAGTTCAAGCCTAAGAAGACAGAGCAATAAATTGAGAGAGCAAAAGGTTGTCAGGGAATAACACACGAGCAAGGCAATGGGTTGAGGACCGGACATTCTGCCGTGAAACTTTCTGCAAAAAAGTCTGCCTTTCTTTCCGTATATTTGTGCCCACCCAACTACAATCCAAACAGCTTTTCAACAGCCGCCGCAGAGACATGGATTCCAGCACTTGTTAGCCTTGTGGAAAACTACCAAATGCCTTTCTGTATGCAAAACATTTCTTAAGAACAGACCAAGTTCAGCACCGAGGGAACGGGAAGAATATCTCATCCGGAGGTGCTGTATGTATCGGGTAGCAGGAGTACTCTGAAAGACAGTGGTGGTACAGCTGTCCCTGGCGATATGTTATCAGCAAAGACGACTTTAACGTTGTGCATAGGAAAAGAGAGGGAGTTCCTCACTGCCGCATTTGCATCCCTTTCAGTAGAGTTGTTCCGCTTCTGCCCTGGTGTGGAAAACTCACTCCAAAATCCTGTTGACTGCAGTACGTACCGAATGCCGCCCCCGCTGTCTTCACAGGTGATATGGGATGGTTGGATGTGAAAGGAGAACAGGGAATGGAAACAAAGGAACATGAGCCAACACAAAAATACACTTTGCTGACTTAAAGGCTGAGGTTGCGCTCTCTGGGCCAAGTAGTGGGGTGAAATAAAAATCAGTATCTCCACCGACTTCCATATCCCGATATCAGTTTATCTCTCCCGAGAACTGTGGCAAATAAGTAACACGACACTGTTAAATCAGGACTAACTGTCAGACCTGATATTTCTGCAGGTCTTTCTGCCAGATATGAGTTACAGCATGATCCTCTTCTGAGTTTACTTTTTCTCAGTGCTTCTGAACTCAAGTATTCTGGTTTCATTAAAAGATAATCTGAGCTAATTTAGGAATTAGACTGTTTGTACTAAGTGTGCTCAGAAGGGAGGAAAGGAAAACAAAATCTGCTACACTGAAATGAATCAGCTTGGGGACATGGGTCTCAACTTATCAAAGGCGTAGGCACATATGGAACTCAACCCCAGAAAAAATATCTCCAGTATGCCGTCTCAGTCAGCCAAATGAAGAGAGATGTGATGAACAAAGGTCTGAACGTGATCAACAGCACAGCCCACAACCTCAGAAATCTCTGTTTTTCTCTCCCTGGTAGCATCCCACAAGAAAGCTTCTGCCTTCGTGTTTATGAGCTTCACATATACACCGAAAAAAGCAGATCTCGAGAGCTACATGCGGCTGTGGAACCACCACGCAAACAGCAGACATCTTAAATCTCCAAGGAGGAAGGAGCCCTCCTGTTTTCTTGCACCCCAATGAACGACGGAAGGTTAAAGCCAAGGAGCAATCACAAAGCTAGTTCCCTGCGTAAAGATAAATATGTGCATTTATCACACATAAAGCCCCCCCTGACCTTGGAGGCTGTTCAGTGCCAACGGTTATCCTTCCAGTCACTGCACACATGCCTTCGACCGGAGAAAACAAAACAACAGAAACCTTCCACTCCGCGATGTCCAAGACAGATTGCTGGTAGAATAACAGATCAGTTGTAGCTGTCCTGAATGAACAACAAAGCAGCGACCATCGCCCTCAGCACACAGACCCAGGGAAAAATACGTAGAAGCCCATAACCCAGAACGGCAACCGAGACGCGAGCAGAGACATCAACTTTAATCCAACTCCCGTTATTGCACTAAATAGCATTCCTTAACTATCCATCAAATTGGAGCAGCGATGCCTTACCCGTCCTATAGGACAACTTCTTTCAAGGCAGCTCCGGTGTGTTCTGCATTAGCCAAGTGCAGACGCTTGTACAGTGCGTTCTCTCTCTGTAGCTACACCGACACCACGTTAAGGAGTTTGCCTTCACGCTGGCATTGCCAGTAACCTTACGGAATCACACATTCCCTTTGATTAGCCTGTGCTAGCCATGGAAACCTTTCCTCACTGTACCTCACCGCTGTTGCGTACGCTGAATAGAGAAGTGAGGTGGCTGTTTACCCAAATAACACCAAAAGAAAATCCATTTGTTGTTTGTTGACTCCAACAGACTAAAAAAAAAAAAAAAACAAAAAAAACCCAAACCAAACACAAAACAAACAAACAAACAAAAAAAAACACCCCAAAAAAGCTACTCCAGTTATGTTGCATATTGCTATATCAGTCCAATACTGTAATTAACACACAGAAGACGGATAGTAAACCATAATACCCTGGGAAGGAATCAGGTCACTTCACTGCCTTATTCACTTCGGTTAATGTGTTTTTTTATTATTATTATTATAATTACCTTCAGTGCTACTGCAATATGTTCTTCAAGCTAAAGGCCGGATTCTGTTTACCAGCAGATTAGATGCAGAGGAAAGCCACTGACTTCCAGGGAGTTCTTCCAGACCTGTTTCTATGTAAGTGGGATGATCGTCTAGCCATAAACACCGGTATGTCACTAAGCAAATCTCTCTCTCTTTTTTTTTTCTCTCCCCCCCCATGCATTTTCCAGTCCTAAACAGCACGCTGCATTATCTTTCTCTCCCTGGCTGTAAACTCTTCAAATTCCGACACATACCTGAACCGTTGAGATGTGAAATTCGCAGCGTAGCGGTGAGGAGCCTGTCCTGTGTGCAATCCCTCTGACTTAAGATGTGCTTTGCATAAAGCTGGTGTTTTTAGAACCAGCTGTTCAAAGACTGATAAGGGAAAGTGCACGGGGGGCGCGGAAGCAGAGGTCAAAGGCACGTTAGCGGCAATTTTTACTACTGCCCCACAGTAAAAACAGAGAAGTCCTGGCGCGCCGCTGGAAGGGTGAATCAGAGTTTCTGCGGCAGGTGAAGATGCAGAACTGCAAAGGGAAGCTCGAGCTCGGAAATGCCAACAGCAGCAGCGGGGCTGTTAGCAATCGGATTTTATTTACCAGCCATATTGTGTTAAAAAACAGACGTGATTCCCATACCGAGCGCGTTAACCTGTCACCACTTGCGAAGGCAGATTTATTTGTCGGAAAAGAATCTAATCTACCTCGCGAACGCGTCCTCGGAGCCTGCGGTTTTGGCTGAAGGCAGAAAGCCTGCATGCAATCCCCCCCTCTCCGCCCCCATTCCAAAAAAAAAAAAAAAA
>VYXH01001433.1:119281-184777 GCA_013397275.1 Burhinus bistriatus | reverse complement strand
TCTGAGTACCAGCAACTGGAGAGGGACAGCAGCCTGGGGGACCTGCATGCCCAGGGGCTAGCACCTGGGCAGACTGGGATCTGGGGGCAGCTACTAGGTTTCTATGTATCTTCTTCAAAATTAAATTTGTAGTAGACACTCTACGAACAATAAATAATTCTGTTACTTGAATATCAAAACCAGGAAAGCCAGCCAGCAGGTTTAGCCACTCCATTTACGAACTCTGGAGACTCGTATTCTTCTGCCCTCTCTCAAGAAATTTTTCTCCTGAATTTGCCAATAGCAGTCAGGGTCACTGGAGATACCTGTCTTCCTATTCTAGAGAAAATTAACTGGATAGTTAATTAATCATTAATTTGGATCGTCTTCTATGGGTGGAAAATTAGTGGACCTGTTTCAGGACTTGTTCTTTGATACTCATCTATGTTATTATGAATTATATTATATTAATCTTATTTTCACGTGTTAAAAATAACTGCTTAGAAAGGTAAAATCCAAATCTTATACTTGCTTGTAGCTGAGCAGTAGATCTTTTAGATCTATTTGAGCATTTCTCCACTCTTTCCTGCGATGGCTCATCACAGCTTTAATATAGATGACCTGAAGCATTTGTCTGTCACAGATTTGCTCAGTGCACAAGGAAAGAGAGGATTTGCTTGGCATAATAATTGCCTTTCCCTGGCAGCCAGGCAACAAGGTCTGAGTTTGGAAACAAATGTGTGGGAAAAGGTACAGGGGAAAACGTTGGTATTCTGTCAGAGGAAATTGGCAATGAGCAATTCCAAGGGAGACTTCAAACAGTAGATAAATCTGTTAAACCTTTTTGCTTACCTGTCTATTGTAATTCAAATGTAATTCTGCATCTTACTTACACGTATCTGAGCTAGCTTTACCTTCCTTGTTCAGATACTGAGAGAAAAGAAGCCTTAGACCCTGGGTATTTTGACTGAAACAACCTTCCAATAAAGTCATAAATTATAAGCATAATATACGTACATAAGACAGACTTTCAAAGGGAGCGTTTCACGTTGCTCTTGTAAAGTTTCAGACTGATATGTTGGTACGAGTGTTCTAAGAAAGTGCATGTGCAGTTGGTACTGCTTTGCCTGTCCGCTTGGTTGGATGAATAAACTGCCATTTGGCTAACTGATTGCAAAAGTCTTAACAGACTTAAGTATTTCTTTTATTGGGGTTACTGAGCATGTTTTCAAACATATTATGAAATGTATGGCTTGATATAAGTGTCAGGTTTTTAAAATTATTTTATGCCCAAAAGAATAAAGAATTATTTTAAGGAAATTAAAAGAGAAACCAGAATTTGTAAAAAAAAGTTCAGAATGAATTGCAGTTCTCTGAATTATTTCTCTATTACGTGTATATGGAGACAATTTTGATATGCAAATAACAACATCTACATTATACATCAGATTTTTAAACACATTCTTTTTAATTGCAGTACATGCCATAATTTTTTTTTTCTTCCATGGTCAAAACTATAAACAGTTTGCAATATAAATATTCCTCACATAAAATTAATTAAGAATGAAATTTAAGGCAATATTATTATCCATCTGTATAGAGAATTTGTTTGAGGGTGTAGATATACAAAAGGAACTGGTTGCTCAGAATTATGTCAACATTCATCATTGTGTCAAATTAGTCTAAGACCAAAGAAACACTTAAGCCTCACCTAAGAACTGATAATGCAATGTAAGTGACTTTGGACACTCACATCCTTGTAGATAAGGGCGAATTTCATGCACAAATCTAAAGATAAATTGATGTTGCAACACACTCATTTAACATATACAATAAGTCTTCCTAAGAGAAAACAGAAAAGAAAACAACTGTTGTGGTTTAAGAATGGAACTTATCAGTCTTTACCAGCAGTACAAAGTAAGCGGCAAAGGCACTCTCCCAAGGAACAGATGGTATAAAAAAGTCAGAAACAGGCAGATGAAATAATGACAGAAGAAGAAGGATTCCTTCCTCTGTCTCCCGTCCACAAATAAGAAAAAACGTTTTGAAATAAAAACCTGGTTTAGGTTTTTTGTTTGTTTGTTTACATAAAAGCACATAAACAGGCATGCAAGGAGTCACAAGGTAAGGATTTATGCTGACACTTGTGCAGAGTAATATAAGTAAGTCTCACAGAGGACACTTAAATAAATAGGATTTTAAAAGTATATTTCTCATAACTTTTCTTTCCTATCCTAGAATCTGTTTGCTCATAGTCAAAGAAATACATAAAATGGTGTGGAAGATTGCTTTTGTAAAATTGTCAGTGTTGGGCATTGAATCATAATATTTGTTATATATGTTTTAACCTTAGTCACAGCATGCAAAGGAGCAAAGTAGTTTCATGAAGGGCGTTTTGTATAAGAGTCCTTTCATTCCTCTTACAGAATGAATAAGATGTCAATGATGTTTTAGTATACATTTCATTATTATAAAAAGGGCAAGAGGCAAAGGCAAAGTTTTACAATTTGATTGTCCTCTCCAATCAAAGTGTTCAATAACTGCAACGAGGTGAATTCTGCTAACGCTGCTCATCTTTGTTCAAGGGGTAATAAAAGGACTACAGATGATTGCATTGCTTATTAAGCCAGTAGTGCAAGCAATCCCGTCTTTACTCTTAGTGTCTAAACAGGGGTGAATTTCACCTGGAGGCAACTTTGGCCTTTTGTACTAGCAATTATATTGTTATAAAATACGAGTTTCACAGATGAACTAAATCCCATCTAGAATCTTCACCAAGAAGAAACAGCACTGCTGTGCCTTGTTCAGAATTTTTCTATTCCTGAGCTGGCATCCAGGTGTGTACTTGAAAAACATCTTTGATTTTACATCTACAATAAGCATAACGCAATTTAAAAGCATGGATGCCACAGTGCTTAATTTAGAAACTGCTGCTTTTATTAAATTTAGCTACTTTTCCCCTGCAGCTTTACATCAATATTGACTTCAAAGTGCTAGTAGCATTCATTACATTGAATTACTTTCTCCTATAATTTGAAAAGTAATGAGGCAGCTACCAAATGAAGCTGTTGACAAAACAAGAGCAGAGGCTATTAAAAATTACACGGCAAAGTGTGAGTCATAAACAATGATGGTTAGTATTCAAGGAGTGGTTCCTGAACAAAATTGCACAAAACCCACAAAATAAACAATTCTCCTCAGTCATCTTCTGTGTGCATCTAAGAAATATGAATTCTACCCAATTAATTCTTTCATTTCTGTTCTGTTTCGGACAGGTTCTATGATGATGCCCTGCCCATTGTACCTGAGTATCTTCTAGTTGTGCATTAAGTGATACAATCAGCATCTGCTATGATCAACATCTGTTTTGTGTCATTTGTTCTTTCATTCTCCCCAGAGACAAATGGAGTTTCTTGTTACAGCAGTATTTTTGCTTCGGTGTGCTTTGGAAGTGCCTTTCCAGGGGAAAGTTGTCTTGGATTTATAGATAAACCTATATATATCAGGTTCTATAAGCCTGCAACCAGTATAGGAAGCAGAGGATGATTACGATGTACTTTCTGTATTCCTCATTGCTTCACATGTAGCAGCATTCACAATAGCTGGACTTTTCCAAATCCTAAAACCTTTATACCTGAAGTAAATTTTCCTGGATTTCTGTAACCCTTTGCAAAGATGCAGAAATGGGAAACTGAGGCCTGGTTCTCTTTTATCAGGTTAGAAAGAATTGCCCACTCAAATAAAAATAATTTGAGCATACTTTGATCTTTAGCTCTTCTGCCTTGCTTGGGGTCAGTGTTGGTTGCTAACTTCAGGTTGCAGGAATTGACTTTATCTTTGCAAATGGTCATTTGGTTGTAGTACAGCAATCCAATATGAAGGAGCTTTTTACCAGTAGCACATGATCAATTCAACATTGGCTATATAACTTTATTGAAAAGTCTTCAATGGAGGAAATGGATGCACATATGAAGTTATGAACGACAGAAGAGAAATTCCTCATTGGTACTCTTTGGGTATGTCTCCCTTTCCAAATGGTGAAGGACAGCAGGTTTCGTTCAGCCTGGAGAAGAGAAGGCTCCAGGGATACCTTATAGCAGCATTCCAGTACTTAAAAAGGGCCTATAAGAAAGCTGGAGAGGGACTTTTTACAAGGGCATGTAGTGATAGGATGAGGGGTGATGGCTTCAAACTAGAAGAGAGTAGATTTAGATTAGATCTCGGGAAGAAAATTTTCACTCTGAGGGTGGTGAGGCACTGGAACAGGTTGCCCAGGGAAGTTGTGGAGGCCCCCTCCCTGGAAGTGTTCAAGGCCAGGTTGGATGAGGCTTTGAGCAACCAGGTCTAGTGGAAGGTGTCCCTGGCCATGGTAGAGGGGTTGGAACTAGATGATCTTTAAGGTCCCTTCCAACCTAAACCATTCTATGATTTCCTGTGATCTCTTATGATTTCAGGAACAAATGTCTACATCACATTTTTACAAGCAATGAAGTTTATGTAATTTGCCAGTTCTAGTTCACACCATAATAATGAGAAAATTCCTGAAAAACTTTATGTACACATTGCAAGCAGGGCATTCTAGATAGCACCTATGTGCATGGCTTCAACCTTGGTTCCATCAGAGGGTGCATCTTCAGAGCGCTAGTAATGCATTTCAATGTATACAGACAGACTCCAAGTGCAGGCATAAAGAAAATTCACACCAAAGACACCCCTTCTGTGCACTCTATCACTAATGTAGATATACCCTTTGTGTACATTCCTTTTATAAAAACCCAAAATATCGTAACGCATTGTCTAAATAATTCATTCTGGAGAGCCAGCATTCTTCTATAATCAGCTGTATGATCAACTGTGAAAAAGAGGTCTGAAAGATTAAAATAAATATTTGTCCTTTTTGCATAGATAGAGAAGATATCTACTGTTGTGGTCAAGATCTACTCTGTCCTTGGCAGGAATTTTTTTTTGGTGAAAATCAAGTGTAGTGCCTACTAGTTGGACAGCCAGAAGGTAGTAGGCACCAGTGGAGGATGATCCTCACAAGAAGCAGTGCAAGTGCAGCAGTGACCTGACCTGAGCTGGCTTTGGTGCCCAATAACTCCGTGCAACACACCACCTCTTCTGTCCTGAGTGACAACCATAACAGATGGAGCCCAAAGTCATGCACTAAAAAAAACCTTAATAGACATTTTATGGACATTTATGGACATTTTACAGACATTTCACGGTGATGGTCCATAGACTAAGGAAATTATATCTGTGTATATATCAAAGGATGGGAAGGGGGATGGTGGTTAATGAGGATGTATCGGATAGCATGGGACCTGAGCATGACATAAATGACATGGAATAAGGGGTGGAGAACGTACTGGTTTTAGCTGGGATAGAGTTATGTTTCTTCGGAGTAGCTTGTATGGGCTTATATTTTCATGTGATGAAAACAGTGTTGATAACACAAGAACGTTTTAGTTATTGCTGAACGGTGCTCACATAGTATCTACACCTTTTCTGATTCTCAGATTGCCCCTCTGTGAGCAGGCTGGGGGTGCACAAAATGTTGGGAGGGGACACAGACAGGACAGCTGACCCCAACTAACTAAAGGGATATCCCACACCATATGGTGTCATGCTCAGCAATAAAAGCTGGGGGAAGAAGGCTGAAGGGGGAACATTCAGAATTTTAGCATTTGTCTTCCCAAGTAACTGTTACGCATGATGGAGCCCTGCTTTCCTGGAAATGGCTAAACATTTGCCTGCCAATGGGAAGCGGTGAATAGATTCCTTATTTTGCTTTACTTGCAGATGCAGCTTTTGCTTTACCTGTTAAACTGTCTTTATCTCAACCCACGAGTTTCTTCACTTCTACCCTTCCGATTCTCTCCCCCATCCCACTGCAGGGGTGTAAGCGAGCAGCTGAGTGGTGCTTAGCTGCTTACTGGGGTTAAACCATGAGAAATACAAAACATTAATAAATTACAAAAATCAAAGAAAAATAAATGTTTATTTTAAGAGTTTAAACTGGTGTCAGTGTCTTGATCAACAGCAAGGATCAACTTCTCAGCCAGTGCATTTCCATTAACTAGTGCTAACTCACCACTAAAACCTTTCAGGGCAATCAACTCCCCACAACTGCCCCCACCCCAAGTATTCATGTCACTGTTTAAAGGGCCAATTTAATAATATGACTGACACCCTGGACCACTAAAAAATATTTGAACTAAATGCAGTAACTGGTATACTATTAACTAACTCCCAAAGACCTTGTCCATTAAATAAGCGGCTTGTTCATCACTTCCAAAGAAACTTGTATCACAAATAGGTCTTACTAACAGGTATTGCATGCTTGGCATTTGTCTCTAAAAGTTCTCTGAAACAGGCACTAAACACAGTAATCAGTAAGTATGCTTCTTATGTGCTAGACTGCAAGGAGATTTAGTCATGAAAAATGGTTCTTTATTCTGTGTTTCATGGGTGATAGCCAACCCTACTATAACAAAATGAATGTATGTGACAATATTATTGACTCTTCTTTCCAGGACATCATGTTAAATGCTTAGTGTACAGCCCCATGTCTGTAGAGGGCTATGGATCTGACAGGAATTTCAATGATTTTTCTATAGCTGGCTTGTTAGGAAGTGCAGAGCAACAGAGCTGAACACAACTGGATGCCTGCTTAATGGACACTCTCCAACCTTAGATCTATATAGGGTATGTTATAGATAAAGTACCAAAGAGGGGAAAAGAAAAACTATTAGTTGTCTAATTTGTCTCCCATTTTCTTCACTGTCATTTGATAACTCCTTCTATGCAAGTTTCATCAGGATTAGAGGGGTTTGTTTTATTTTGTTTTAAAGACCAGAACATAAAGGATAAAATAATTTTTTGAGTAACTTTACTAAGAAGAAAAACTTCACATTAAGGGAGGAATCAATAAGCACTTTAAAAGTAAAACCTCTTCTGCTATTTGAAAATGACGTTGACAGTAATTCATTCTCCTGAAGAACAACCTGATGTAATACCATTTTTACATTCAAATAAGTAATTGCATCTCTCATGGCATAATGCATTCTGCAAAACCAGACTACCAAATTTTTGTCATGATGTGTATCCTGCCTATTTTTACTGCTGTACGTCATATGAGGCTAGAGTATAGATAGAATGAAGAAGAGAGAAAGGAAGGAAAGAAGTGTAGCTTTATATATGGAACTACTTTATTAGTCTTATGTGAAGTATATGTAAATTTTAATATCATACTTGGTTCCCTTTCAGAACGAAAAGACTTTTCAAGGAACTTTGTTGTAAAATGACATTCTGTAGAAGCCATAGCAAACAGAATACAAAAAGTCAATCTCCAAAGGCACTGCACTCACTTTTACTGAGTAACCTTTATTAAAAACTTTCTTGCGGCAGAAAAAAAGTTAATTCAGCTTTAAAACCGATGCATTTTGAAACTGCTGCAGCTACCCATCAGCTTGTTGCCTTTTCTTGGTCCTCTATCTTACGGTAGCCTTTAGGGCACCATCACACAGCTGTAATCTTTTTGTAGACAGCTTTGAGATCATTGCACCTGTGCTCTGATCAGACAAGATAAAAGCTGGCATGGGGCAATAAGTTTTGTAACCACACCATCACCATGCCCAAGCTGGTAATGCCCGACGAGAAGTCACACAGTAGAGCCGGTCTCCAGCTCCCCACAGCTATGACCTGCCTGCTCATGAGCCCACCCACAGGCCCATGTCCCAGCCCAGCCTCAGCCCATCCCCAGGGAGGTGTCCAATGGGGCTGTCCTGGTGCCCCTCAGCTGCCTTGCTCCCGGCTGGGTTTCCAGGCCCTTCCCTGCTTCCCCAGGGAGTCCCTGCTGCCCCCGGTCCCCTGGACCTAGAGACCTTCTGGCCTGCAGCGTGCCCAAAAGTAGTAAAGTCCAGATGTTGATAAACTCCAACTGAAGACCTTAGAGCAGCCTTCCAGTACCTAAAGGGGACCTACAGGAAAGATGGGGAGGGACTCGTTATCAGGGAGTGTAGCAATTAGGATGAGGGGTAACAGTTTTAAACTGAAAGAGGTTAGATTTAGGTTAGATATTAGGAAGAAATTCTTTACTGTGAGGGTGGTGAGACACTGGAAGAGGTTGCCCAGAGAAGTTGTGACTGCCTGATCCCTGGAAGTGTTCAAGGCCAGGCTGGATGGGGCTTTGAGCAACCTGGTCTAGTGGAAGGTGTCCCTGCCCATGGCAAGTGGGTTGGAACTAGATGATCTTTAAGGTCCCTTCCAACTCTAACCATTCTATGATTCTGTGTTTCATTCTATGATTCTGTAAGTGATAAAAGGGACTGGTGAATACCTGTGACAGCCTTTTTATCCACCACCCATGTAGGATGTCTTTTCTAACTGGAGGAATTATGCTAATACAAGACAAGGTGTGTCTTCAAATGACACACCTGATGGGAACACTTATTCCTGTCCAAACATCTTTAAAAGTATTTCTTTTAAAGTTATTGAAGGTAATTTGAATTATGGCAAATACATGAATCTCTTTCTCAGATAAGGGTGGGAGAATTATATTGAGATATGAGTAGTTCAAATACGTCAATATAATAATATTGTTGTAGCCCATAGAACTTTGCTCAGACAAGTTCCAATCAAACTGTTATTTTGATTTCAATAACTTTTTTTTTCTCAATAGCAACCTGTAGTTTATACAGCAACTGCAGATTTCTTTGTGTTCTGTATAAAATTTAAGATTTTTATAGAGTTTATTATAACAGTAACCATACTTTTTTTTTCTTCAAACATTATTAGAGCTTCATCTTGCTGTATTGACAAATGATTTTGCTTACATTCAAATATGCTTATTTGCTTCTACCTCTGATATTAATAAGGCTATTTTTGCTGTGTATACAAACTGTGTAATTTTGATTATATTTTCACTGAGCCTGGCAACAACAAAATCAAAATTAAATTGGATTGCTTATATATCCAAATAAATAGGAAACACTGCCTGTGGGGATAGAAATAATTATATGCAATTTAAACTATCCCTTCAGGAGCCTCCAAATATTGAGGGTGTTAAACAATAAGATGTGGACAAAAGACTCTGTGGGTGATGATATTTTAGAAAAAGCAAATGTTGGCATGGGAATATAGTCAGTAATGGAAGGGAAAAGAAGTAAATTCTGTTTCAAAATTGATCATGAGCTCCTACTTGTTTCTCAAGCAGGACAATTTTTGTCTCTAACAGATGAACAATTATTCATGTATATACTTGCATCAAAATGCTGGAACTGTTCACATAGCTCTACATTAAAAGCAAATTGAAAGGGATCCTAAGAGCCATTAGAAAGATCCATACCGATTTCTTTTTTTTATATGGCTACTTTATTTTTAAATCCTAGATTGCAAGCTTTCTGTGGGTTGTCTTATTGCTCAAAATGTGTGGAGTGCACTATTGCTCTGCTGCATCTAGGGTTCCATAAGGTTTCTCTCACTAATGGGAAATGTAGGGTTGTTTCCTATACTTATTTTCATCACCAATATGAAGAAGACAAGGTAACCCAATGAATCATAATAGTCTTACTCTGAGTAATGAATACAAACATTTGTGATAAAGGAGGAATCTCTAGCTGAATTTCTAGGACCTAATTTACCCTGCTCACTCCTGTGAAAATCAGTACTCTGTCAAAACACATCAGTGTAAGAAAAGAAAAACTACATTTTCAATGGGCAGATTATTCTTTAACATCTGTTAGATTTTTTTTCCTTTATACATATCCAAAAGGGCAGATCTTTATTGCAATGTCTTGTCACAACGTTTTTCATTAAATGAACTCGGAATTTTTTCAAATCCACATTACTCCAGGAGCAAAATTTTAAGGCAACTGCCAGATATCAGAAACCAAAGATAAAATTTGCAGGAAATGATAAATGAAAACTACCAGTTTCAAGTATTGCTTGTAAGAATAGGATCAGCATCATGAACCAAACTAAACTTCCAATCTGAAATAATGTTGCAATTTTGTAAGTTATTATGATTCAACAAGCCTCAGCCTACCCAAAATTAAACGAGACCCTAAATATTCACCCCCTGATATACATCTGCACTGTACCCTGCAACCTGTTTGCAACTGCATCTTCTTTTTAGTAGTCTAAAAGTCTAAGATTAGGCTTCCTATAAATCCCATTTGTTTTTCCAGGGCATGCTGTAGAAGCAGACAATATCACAGAAGGCAGAAATACAAGAATAACTCCCTTCCTTTACTCAGACTATTTTGTCTGGCTGTTATCAGTCCTATGATAAAAGCACAAAAACAGATGGGGAACGTAGGGGAGGACCAACGAGCCAGAGTATGTGGAGGTGTCCTGAAGTGAATTCTATCCTCCAGATTCCTGCTGATTTTTGCCCCAGGAAATACAAGCCAGAGGTGTTTTAAAAGGGTTCCCATATGGGCAAAGAGTATGGACAACTGGCAAATTTCATCACAAGCCTTCTCTGACCCAGCCACAAGTAATTCAGTGTTAATGTAACATAAGATTTTCTGCTTTAAGGTCCTAGCATGTTGAAGGAGACTTCAAACTCACCAAGTCCATCATTTGACCCAAAACACTGCAACCCCTTCAAGAAAACTGTTCTAACTAATTCCCCCAAGTTCCTCCTGGTAAAAAACAAAACAAAACAAAACAAAACAAAACAAAACAAAACAACCCACAAAAAAACTAAGACCAAGAAGAAGAAAGGTACAAAAAGAGATATTTTTGATATTTTGCAGTCTTTTTACTAATTTCTACTTTTCTTCTCAGTAGTCAGTAAAAAGGTAACTATTAAACCACTTTTCAAATCCAGTAAGGGAAAGGCAGTCAGAAAAAGAAAATATGATATCCTGCTCCATATGTCCACTGAGAGACTTCAGCAGCAGCAAATCAATTCACAGGAAATTGAAACTATATAGTTTACTAAATTTTGGAAGGAAGAATCCTGGGAATTATTTAAAAGGATGTGCTGGAAAGCATCTGAGGGAAAACCAAGACAAAACAAACAAACAAACCAAAACCAAAACAATAAAAGAAATGCAAATCAGTCTAATTACATTTTTTAAGGGTGTGGAGGCCATAAGCTAAGGAACATGAGAAATTTCCTGAAGAATTAACCACCAGCAGAGTCAGAAAAGTTCAGTGGGTCAATGTATATGTGTATTTTTGGTATTAAAGGCCTTTCATCTCATTCTGGCAGCATTGGGAAAGTTTGAACAATAAATAAAGCAAGAAATGAAATATTAGACAATGGAGGGAGGGGATTATGTTAAAAGCAAAGCATATTATAAAAAAATACAGGATTATTTTTCAAGATAAAAAATATGAGTCAATCTTTTAGCCATACCCCAAATACAGAGAAACTGAGTCATAAATTGGGTAAAAGTACCAAAAATGTTATCTTTGCTTTGCCTTCAGATTTAAAAGTCTGGTTTCTACCTTGCTTTATGTTAACTGTATGGCATCCTTGGACTGGTGCAGCTGACTTTAGTACAGTTAGGAAAAAAGAAAGATCTTGTAACTGGGAGTGGTTCACAAGAAACCAACCAGCACCTCAGAACATTTTGTGATGTTTTTTCCTTTTGAAAGTGGTGGTGTCCTGCACGCATTGGTTTCCATTGGTTTCCATTGTATCGCTGCATTAAATGACTGAGCACTGGCACAGGTTGCCCACAGATGTTGTGGAGTCTCCGTCCTTGGAGATATTCAAAAGTCGTCCTGACATGGTCCTAGGCAACTGGCTCTAGGTGGCCCTGCTTGAGCAGTGGGGATAAACCATATTATCTCCAGGGGGTCCTTCCCACCTCAACCGTTCTGTGATTCTGTGAAATGCAATGGCTAATAGTACTTATATGAATTATAGTACTCCATGTACAAAGTTATTGCTGAGATTTGAAAACCACCTCAGCAGATGACAGTTGGGTTTTTTTTCCAGTCATCAAATGTTTTGATTTCAAAGAAGTAAACGCCAGGCCAACTGTTAGTGCATTTTATTTACTGTCTGATTAGGAAATGATTCTGCTCATCCATTCCCAAGCACCAGCAGCATTTCTGAAGTCAGATGAGGAAAATCAATAATCCTTAAGAGAAGTGTTAAGCTACCTCAAGTATAAGGTTGCGTGAATCTCTGTGACAGAAGGAAAGAAATAAGAAAAAAACAAAGAAACAAAGAGAAAGGGGAGGCAGGTTCCCAGCTGCAGGCTGCACTCAGGAAAAGCAATGCCCAGAGGTAAAATTTTGTGAAAAACCCATCTGAGAGCGCTACAGGAAAAGGCTGACAGTCTTTCAGCTTCATGAAATTAACAGACAGCTTCCTGGAACTGATGACAAGTATAAAGAACTATAAATTCTTTTTTTTCCCCGTTCCATTTTTGCATATTTGTCTCTCAATCTGTCAACTACTTTGTTCATCTTTGGATCGCAGCATTCATATTTACTTGTACCATCACTTCTGCCTGGTGTTAAGGGTGACTGGCATAACCATAGACATGCTGTTCCTGGCTGAGAAGGGTCCTGTGAGATTGGCCTGCTGGCTACCTAGCCCTGTCCCACACACAAGTTCTTAGGAATACGTGGAGTGTTCTTTTCTTCTAAGCCACACATGCAAGGTGTTACAATGCAGTGTGAGATAACTCCTAACGACAAGTGTTAGCCTGAGTTTTACTGGCATGCTGCATTTTCCTGACCTTTGTAACTTTAAGAAATAAAAATTCACCTAAAGTATCAGGACAACCTGCTGTGAAGTTTATTCATGTATGTACAGCAGTATTCAGGACTGCTCACTGTTATCCTTTTCTGTCATCTCTTTGAAAGGCAGTTGCAGAGTGAAAATACAGTAAAGGGTTGGAAAAACCAAAGACCAAAATTTGCTCACAAACTATTGGGAGAATTCTTGAGAGTAACAACCACAGCTACAGAAAATAATGGTCAGTTTTAGGGCAGTTCACAAACATACGAAGTGCAACAATTGTCACACGTCTTTTAAAATACATATAATGCTGCCAGTATATCAAAGATACATTTCCTTTTTTTTTTTTTTCTTTTTCTCTTATTCTCCCCATTTTCCCCACCCTTAAATATTTTCTGCCTAGAGATATATATATGTATACACTGGTTGACTCTTACCAATACAAATTGTACAACCAAGACAGGCTGATGGAAATGAACAAGAAAAAATGAGACTATCGCATTGTTAGTTTCATTACTGCAGTTTAAATGTGCTCATGATTCGGTGTAGCTATTTTTTCCCAGAAGGATGTATTATAATGACTAGGTTTTCAAAAGACCTCTGGTCTCATCTAGTACCTGCTGAAAGAGACAGATTTTCCAAAGGACTAAGTGCATTAGGTGTTGTTTTATTCTGATATTATGTCCTCACCTGTAGTTTCTAAAACTGTAGTCCAGAAAGCAGACTTTCTAAAAACTTTGTCCCTAAATGTACAGGTTGTGATATACCAACAAACACATATAGATACCTATTTAATAAAAAACCCACCATTAATGTTCTGTTAAGGTTAACTTTGGAACCTTTGCATCATTGGAAAACAAGAGGTGTGTATATTTTGCCCTCTGAATGTTTCTGAAGCAGTGCTAAAGATGAGAGGTTTAGATTTTGCAGTTTTATACATAATCATAATGTAATCTATATTCCACCTAATAATAGCAGAGAGTAAATCCACACAACTAATTTAAAGAAGTCCTTGTTCGGTCCCCATAAATATTCACTAGATGCAGAGAGGAAAAATCAGAGTACTCCCATTGGATTTGGGATGCTTTTGGGGCCAGGGAAAACATCTTCTAGAACTGACTCAACATGAGCGTCCTACATCTATAAAAACAAGTACCTATTAGTTTGTGTGAGACTGCTCTAAACAGCTGGCTTTTTACATTATCCATTATTTTTATTGTGCTTAGGTTAAATTCTGGCTCTGCGCTCAGCCCGCATAGATAGGCTGTGTGCTGGGGGCTCTGCAGGGGTTGCCAAAAGAGCTCCTCTCTCACAGTCAAAGAAAATTAATGACAGTAAAATTGCTTCATGGTGCAGTTTCTGTCCCATCCATGCAGCAAATCCAATTCTCTCCTGCTTTGTTTCATGAAATCTTCATGCTGGAAGAGATATGCTCCATTGTATAACCAGGTATTTATGAAACATTTATTTCAACAGCAGTAAATTTTTAAAAACACCATCAATTTACAGAGAGTCTTGTTTGCTTCCTGCGTTATCATTTTGTGTTGTTGACCAGGAAATGAGCCTGGGAATGGGAAATCATGCATGCTCTGTTGTGTAAGTTTATGGAGGTGGCAGACTATGAATCCAAATCAGATGTCCTTTTAAGAAGTTTTGCTAATGTTTATTTTCTGTTTGTTTTTGAAGAATGTACGGACTATACCATCAACTTGTGTAAATTAGCACATTTCCCTTGAGGTCAGGAGAGCTGGCCTGACTGACACCAGCTGAAAATCTGGCTTGAGCTTTTAAAAATCACTGTCATTACATGTTGGTGTTATTTTTCTTGAGTAATATTGTTTGCCAAAGTGGAAAATGAAGCAAAAGTTTCAGGGATAGAAAAGTTTCAGCTGTGCATCTCAAAGGCAGCTGGGACAATGGGCCGTTACAGGGAGTTGTTTCTTCCCCATGACAGTAAATTTAGCAGATTTTATTTTACTAAAGCTGTGTCCCTTAAACTAAGAAAGCCTGTTAAATATGCCAGGGCATAAATGCCCTGGCAGAAAGAGCTCAAGGGAGCTGTCAGCTGTGTCAAGCAAAGACATTGTCTGAAAGCCAAAGAGACTGTAACTTCATCCCCAAAAGTTCCAGGCATGCCAAGTTTGAGACCAGCCCACATAAGAGAAGGCAGGGAATGCCAAGCTCAAGACACATCTTGGGCAGACAGGTCTCTTGCAGTGAGACCATTCCCATGTCTGCTCCATTCCTTTGGGTAAAGTAAATTCTACCTCGCTTGGAAGATCTTCCTGTGTCTTGGTGTACTAATGTTATTCACAGAAGCAGGAGGTACCAAGATTAGTCGGCTTGCTGGCATCCAGCCCATAAAAAAACTGGCATCCAGAGAGATACACAAAACTGGATCATAGCTTAGCACCCCAAAAAGACATATGGGGATAAGACTGTTGAGAAAAAGTGTGTAGTGGAGGGAATGGAGAAAGATCTGAGAAGACTAAGCCTACTCATGGATATATAAACAGTCCTGCTTAGGCTGTTTGAAGTAAAATGAGAGCCAGTCATTCTTATGTGATGGAGAAGCAAATGATCTGCCTTCAAGAGAAGTATTTTGAATAATCTGTATACCTCTTTGTTATTTTTTTTTTTTTCCCTCTGAAATAATCTCCTATTGTTTGGAATGTTCTACAATTCATGCCACTTCCTTAAACATTTCTAACCCTGAATGCTTCACTTCCTCTGTTCCACAAAGAGCTGGTCCAGTGAAATCAAACAAAGACCATTTTCTTACATCAGTTCATTCATCACACTCAAATCTGTCTTCTTTATGGAGCTAATGTAGAAAAGATTCACTTTGCAGAGTATTATCTTATCGCGTGGTATTGCAAGGCTTACCACTTTTACATTAAATCTTCTGAGTTGAGCCTTCAGCTGATGTAAATAGGCATGAGTAAACTGGCATAATACTTCAGGTCTGAAGAGATCTACCAGTAATGACAAGACTGAATAACACCCATCTGAAATAGCAAAACTGGTCACCACTTTCAGCAGACATGTAAAGGACATGATCTCAGGAGGGTTTTTTGGGCTCCTGGCAGTGGAATTTCGGGTCATTGTTTAGAGCTAGATGAAGGTCACAAGCTTCAAGAGTTATATGATGAGACTGAAAGTTTACTTTATGGAGAATAATATGAAAATATGGCTGTAGTATAACATCAAGAATAGTGTCTGTCAGTGTCTATAGACTGATCCCACCTAAAGAACGAGAAACATCAAGTAATCCCTACTAATACTTAAAACTTCCTCATCCTGCAGTCACTGTTTGAGCAGATTATTTGCAGCCTAGTAGGAAGCACGAAAGGCGGGGCATAAAGAGGATACTTTCTGTCAACAGATCAACACTGTCTCCTGCAAGATCCTCACAGAGAAGATAATGAAGTATGGCCTTATGAACAGACAGTGAGGTAATTAAAAACTGGCTGAATGGCCACATCCAGAGAGTGATGATCAGCAGCACAGTCTAGTTGGAGACCAGTAACTAGCAGTGTACCCCAGGGGTCTATACTTGCACTAAAAACATCTTCATTAATGAACTTGGTGAAGGGGGAGAGTGTATCCTCAGCAAGTTTGCTAATGACACAAAACTGGGACGACCCGCTAACACTCCAGAGGGTTGTGCTGCCACCCAGAGGGACCTCAACAGGCTGGAGAAATGGGCCAACAGGAATCCCATGAAGTTCAACAAGGAGAAGTGCCCAGTCCTGCAACTGAAGAGGCATGACTCCATACACCAACATATGCTGGGGGCCACCCAGCTGGAAAGCAGCTTTGAAGAAAAGGACCTGGGGCTCCTGGTGGACACAAAGTTGAACATGAGCCAGCAATGTGCCCTTGTGGCAATGAATGGTAACAACAGTATCCTGGACTGCATTAGAAAAAGTATTACCGGCAGGTCAAGGGAGGTGATCTTGCCTCTCTACTCAGCACTGGTGAGGCCACATCTGGAGTACTGGGTCCAGTTCTAGTCCCCCCAGTATAACAGAAACATGGACATACTGGAGACAGTCCAACAAAGGGCCACAAAGATGATTAAGGCACTGGAGAATCTCTGCTATAAGGAAAGGCTGAGACAGCTGTGACTGTCCAGAAGAAAAGGCTCAGGGGGGGTCTTATTAATGTCAATAAATACCTGAAGGGAGGGTGTGAAGAGGATGGGGCCAGGCTTTTTTCAGTGGTGCACAGTGACAGGACCAGAGACGATGGGCACAAACTGAAACACGAGAGGATCCACGTGAACATTGGGAAACACTTTTTTACTGTGAGGGTGACCGAGCACTGGCTCAGGCTGCCCAGAGAGGTTGTGGAGTCTCCATCCTTGGAGATATTAAAAAACTGTCTGGATATGGTCCTGAGCAGCCTGCTGTAGGTGACCGTGCTTGAGCAGGGGGGTTGGACCAGGTGACCTCCAGAGGTCACTTCCAACCTCAGCCATTCTGTGATTCTGTGATCATCCTAGACTTGAATGTCCCATTGAAATGGATTAGCTACCTTTTTATAAAGGTGTCTTTTTATTAAAACACCTAGTACCAAGGTAAGACATTATTCAGAACAAGCAATGCTGATCCTTCTTCCACTAAAAACATTCACAACACTGGTACAGCTAAATTTTTATGATGATGCCATAATCTGGTGAACAACTTGCTCCTTTCAGAAGTATTCTTATAATTAGGAAAAGCAAAGCTGTGCTTACTCCAGTTTTTGAGGAGTGTCACATATATTGGTGGGAATAATCTGTTAAATGATTTACATCAGTCTAACTGAAAGAAAACCCAACCTTTCATTTATCAATTTTGCAGCATTATAACTAACAATAAACAGATTGACTGTTTCATAATACAGTTTGCTAAATTTCCTAGTGCACAAAAACTGCCTACTGTCAGTATTGTTACTGTGCTGAAGATGCCTTTGTTACCAAGCTTCCTTGTACATGCTCATGGTACGGCAGGACTCCCTCCCTCCCTCTCCTCTCTGTGATTTCACGTGAACATTTCCAGTGACAGAGCCCTGCAAGGAGTCTGCCATCCCTCTAGCCCCGCTGTGCAGTGCAGTATCACCACAGACATCCTCTCAAGATTTTCTCTTTCTTTGTAACTCCCACCTTTTGACTAGGAAGGAAAAGAGGCATTTATGTTCTTGCTGAGACTCAAAGCAGCTGGGTTAGGTGGGAGGAGAGACGCTACCTCTATTTCACAGTCACTTCTGTCACTAGGCATGAGTTATGTGAGTGAGAGTTGGGTAGCAACTTCAACTGTGCAGATACTTTCAGTAACTCCAGGGTCAAACCCAGAAGTTGTACTGAATAACAAGTCTTTCACCTAACACATACCATTTAGTCAGCAGGTTGAAAGAAGCAATTTCCTTTACATTGGCTTTTTGGGGTCACAAACTGCATTCCTCATGAGCAGATTATCTTCCTTGCACTGTGAGGATAACCCACATATTATTGCATCTTTTATAACTTTTTACTAATGCATATTCTCCGGATTTTTCACTCCTAACACATTGCTGTCTAGGATTTGCATGTCTGGAGAGTATTGCTGACCAATGAACTGGTAGAGATACACAGTGAACTACAGATTGGAAGGAACAACCAAACGGAAGAGTTTTGAGTTGAAGACTACAGGAATTTAAGTTCACTTTTAAGTTCCTGATTATTCATTCAAAATAAAATGACGGGTTGGCACCTTTATATCTACAAACTTAAATATTGCAACATTTAGCTCTAGAAATTAAAAGAAACTTGATGATTGTTTATTTTAGAAGACCTCATAAGTCGTACTTGCTAACTAATCTAAGCAATTTGGGAAACTTTTTATGGCAAAACTACAAAACAACCCACCCTTCATCCTGTCTTCTGCTTATTGGATACTTTATCCTGTTTTCTGAAGAATTTGACTTTGGTGATCCATCACCTCCGGACTCTTAAAGCAGTTCTATAAGGTACCAGTTCCCCAATAGTTTTAATTTCATTAGAGGATATTGAAAGGTGTAGCTCTACTATAAGCAGTTTTCAGGCATAAAGATGTATTTCTGAAATACAGTGAGGAATATTTCTTATTTCACCTTACAGTTATCACTAAATAACTTTAGAGCCCTATTTACAAAAACTTATTGCAAGTAAGTTTCCTCTGTCAGTCCTACAAAACAGGTACATGCAACTCAAATGGACACTCATTTAAGTGATTTGTTTGCACAAACAACAAAGCTTACTGGAAAAGTGTTTACACAGAGTTTGGGTGCTTGTGATTGAACCTTAACATTTGCATCAGATTTAGCATTCGTGCATCAGCATACCTCAGCAAGCTCCTATCCACCAACCAGTCAAACCAGATAGATTCTCCTTCTCAGTCCCACTGACCTTGGTATTTGCCTATTTTTACACACCAAAGAAAAACAATGACCTTTGAAATGTTATTTGAAGGTTATTTGGTTTGGGATAGTAACCAGACAGTTTTACATTACTGAGATCAATCTTTATTAAGATTTATTCTTTGTACTGCAGCAGCATCTACCTGTTCTACTCATGGATCATGTGATACTGCCACGTAAGTTTGTCTCCTAATACATAGAAATGCCCCGCTTTCCTGCAAGAGGCATTTCTCATTCTCTGAGACCTCAGATGTTCTAGCTTTCAGCTGCAAATTAGTCTCACCGTTCTTGTTAACATCTGATTCTTTGATACAATATGGATGTTAAGTTAATATTAGAAGAGATATTAAGTCCTTTGTCTATGCTTTTGACTAGTGCTAAATAAGAAGCTGAGTTGGAAACTCAGCCTTCTGGGGAGTCATAGACCGCAATATTCATAGGAGTGCTTCTGAGTTGTTGTTTATGTGCTGTACTGATGTGAGATAAGTAAGAGCTGAATGTCTTCTGAGAGAGTATGGTAGAGATGGTAGTTTTCCTTAAGTATATTTTAGCTGGTTTGATTGGACTGTACTTCTCCAGGGGTTGTAACAAAAACTACAAATTGAATGGCACTATTAGCAGAAAGAAGTCCTAAATCAAAGAACGATATTCTTATCATGTAGTAGATGCAACAGCAGATCTCATTCAAGGCGTGACTTCCTCATTTCTAGAACAAATCTTTACAAATTACAAAATAATAACAAATTACAAAATAACTGCCTTGTAACTTTTAGAAAGCTGCTTTAAAATTATGTGGTCTTTGAAGCTGCTGGAGCAGAAGCTTCAGAATATAAATTGTTTTAACGCTAGTGCCAAGCAAAAAAATCACTGCATCTGCACAATCTGCACATCATTGAACACATTTAACATGCTTAAACCTTCAATCAGTGGCAGAAAGGCAAGTCTTTATCAGCAAGCCACCAAACCCTAGTTATTCCTTTTATTTAAAAATGCAAACTGATCTAATTTACCCCATAATTCTTACTGGTTAAGAGAGAGGGGCTCACAGCATTTCACAAAACTATTCCTTGGCTCAGTTATAGCTATGCTGGAGTAGGACTATCACCTCCAGGTACAGCAAGCCCTAAATCAATTCATACAATGTACTTCTTTGTGTACTGAACTGGGCTAAATCCAAAATCTGAGACTAAGTCCTTTTGCATAAAATGATTGCTCTGTTTCTGTGCTTAGTGCAGCCTGCAGCCCCAAAGGTCTTGGAGTCGTTCTGACACAATAAAAGAAATGCTTATTCAGAAGACATGATCTTTCAGTAGGAAAAAAAAACCACCCACTACCAACAAGAAACAGATGGTTTTCAACAGATAAAAAAGGAATGAAGATTGAACTGACTACGCGGAGATTTATTTAGCAACTGCTTCCAATTTATCTTTGGGATGTACAGTAGCAGCAATTTATGAGAAGTCAAAGCCAGCTTGCTATTTATGTTGCATATAAACAAGCCTAAGTGAATAATTAAGCAACTGAAGTACTTGTTTCTCAAACTGTAGGTTAAGTTTGGAGGACTTACTGCTTCATAGGACTTTTTGTTTCTTGAGCATCCTAGAAATAATGAGCATTACTACAAATTCTTGGGAGTCTCTCAGTCTTTGGAAGTAATTCCAAAAAAGATATGCAAGCAAATCTAATGCAAGTTCTTTTATTTATTCTAAGATGATACTCCTAATAAGGATATTGTCTTCATAAACAATATTCATTCAGAAATAACTACAAACACATCAAATAAAGTTTGTTAAACTGCACAAGCAGTCTTTATACTAAATAAAATTTCAAGGAGATTATTGCTGGTGTTAGCTACAGCAATTTCTGTTCAGCTGAAATAAATGGGAATTCTTTGAGCAACTGAATTTCTTACTTAACAGTTAGCATGTGCTGACATTTTTATTATAATGCTTATGCTTTAAATGAAATTAGTGAATTTAAAAGCCCAAGAGTTATTGCTACTAGCAACTGAAGTCTTTTGTGTGCTTATTAAAAGACAGAGCATTGCAGACTTATTCATGTTGTTTGGCCAGCGTTTCTCAGTTCTTAACCAACAACTTCACTGCTAGCCTTTAGACACTCACCCTATTGTTAGCAAAGAAAAAAACAATATTGGATACAGCTCTGGGGGCACATACTGAACTGATTAACTAGGGTAATTATTGCAGAAATCAGTGTCAATAGTAAGACCTGGAGCATCACGACCGGCTGTTTTGGTTGCATGTTCTTTACGTTCCTCCTTCAGTCTCTCATACTTTCCTGTGCCTTACTATATTGAGCTGGTCTGACTGGGCGGCTTTTGCTAGCTTCTGAAAATTTAAGACTTGTTATTAGTACTTTTTGCAAAGTGCTATGATGGTTTAATGATGTAGGCATCTGTCCCCTAGCAAACAGGCTAAGATGAAGAAGGCATTTAACACAGATCATTGAACAGCCGGTGGCAAATTTCAGGTGTCACATTATCATCCTATGTTAACATGGAGCAGGAATCACATTTTACTGTATTTTCACAGCCCCCTAGTGCATGACCAGGACTTCTTATTTAATAACAATAATATCAGTAATAGCAATAGTGACCACATATAAAATACTATTTCCATCATTTATTCCTGATAGCAAAGATAGGCTAAAGCTAAGGCTGACAGCATGGCTTCTTCTCCCATATGCACAATGTATGTCTTTATAAAGTCATATGCAATTTTCTGAATACTAAAGTATGCTATCATTTGTATATCTAAAGCTCTGTAAAATGCCTATTATACACTGAATGAAACAAAACTCTTCAGGCTTTTCATTCCTTGTATAATTCCCTAGAGTTCCACAGATGCTATAAAAAGCCTCAAGACATAGAAGTGTGACAGTACAGTATTTCATACAGTATTTATATAAATTTCCGAACAGAATATTGCACTGTATGAATAATCTTTGTAACTTCCAAATATTTACATTTCTAAATCTGACCCTTTGTATGACTACAGAAATTGCAGGAAATAAACCTTCCCTTGTGTACTGACAGGAAGCTGGGTTATCTGAGTTTTAAGCCAAATTCAAAACATACTTCAAAAGCAATTGCCACACAGAAGACACTGTTTATGTAACTTGGTTACATCTCTGCCATATGAAGTAAAGTGCCACGCATTTTCCTGAGCATATGTATCAATATACACAAAAAAGCTGATGTTACTTTTCTTCTTTTAAATCCAATGAGAATCCACAGACAGCTACCAGCCTGACACTTACATAAAACTTGAAACTGAGTACTTCATCAGTTAAAAACCCGCAAACTTACACACACGTTATCCCAACCTGTGTTTCAGGCTTGGTTCCAAAAATACTTTATGTGTAATTTCTAGATCAGACTGTCCCCTATGCAGAAATCAGACATGAGGAAGTCTGTAAACTCCCCAAAATTCCTCAGTATCCAAAGTTTAGGAAATGTTTCTTAGTTTCCTTTATTTATGTCCAGCTAGTACTATGAGCTGCCTGCTGACATTAGTATGGGTCCAAGTTCCCTAAAAAAAGGTATCCTCATATAGCTATCAAAATGGTCAGAGACTGTTAAAGAATTATCTGTTTGGGTCTGACCACGTTCTTTCATAGTAGCTCTTGTTTAGTTATGAAATTAGCTACTCCAGCTGGAAGGGATGCAGCATAGCAGAGAAATGCCTCAACTGATCCTTACTGAAAAGCTCACCAGGCAAGTGAACTATGCTTGACAAATACTTGACTCCTCTCCAAATGACTAGGTCTACTGCTTGCTCCTACACTTGCAATGTTTAGGTTAGGAAAAAAAAAAAAAAGAAAAAAGTAAATTTGGGGGGGCTGTTATTTTTTTCTTCTTGAGGCAGGACAAAGAATTCAAAAATAAAGACTGTCAAAGGTACTCTTACTATGTAAATTAATTTTATTCAAAACAGATTAAAAAAACTAACAAAGCTTGCCTAACTACATGAGGTAGTACATGTAGCGAAACAGAAGGCAGAATATAGTATTCTGAAATATGAAGAATACAAATAAGTTTACAAGTTGGAAGGAAATAAATTCAACGACAGAAACAAAAAATACCAAAAATAAAGTTTAACAGCTTTTCAGTCTTAAAGCACCAATACACTTTTCATAGAAAGAAACATAGTATCACCACTACATGTTCTTCATATACCATCATATGGTAAAATTAATGCACAAGGCTGTTCACCATAAATGAATTTTTTAAAATGGTGAAGCAACAAATGACGTAATTGCCACTGGGCTCCGTACCACTATACTTCCTGGCCTGCAGGAGTATTTGCCAGGTCATGCGGAGCAAGGTTAGCCTTTGTTACCATTTTCTTTAAGTTTTTTTTGAACATTTACCCTCATATGAATGTATAGTATATGGATACCATGTACAGCTTAAGGCCTCAAGCTTGCAAATTTTTATGCATGTGTACAATTCCACATTTTTGCTGAAACCAAATTTAGGCAAATTGAAGAAGTCAAATGGCAAAAATAAAGCATGTATGTGTGCAGAACCGCATTGCAGAACTGATGGCTTATTCCTTAATTTCAGGTTACTCCACTTCTCAATATGAAAATTTTCTCATATCCTTCAAGGTTATATATGTCTATCTTTCACTCACCCATCCCAAGATAGCTGAATATCTGTGAAGCACTGGGCCATAATTAATTGGTTATTTGAACTAAAGAGCTTAGCAGCATTCAAAAACGTTTCATTAACACATTTAAGAAATAATAAACATGAATGGCCCAGACTCTTAAAAATATTTCTTTAGAGGAAATCATGCTAATATGACCCAGGACTTCCCTATATTTTATATTTTCCATTTTATTTCAAAATAGGTATTTGTACTTGTTATGATTAGTGTGAAATTTAAAACAGTCTAACCCTTCATTTATGCTTGCACAGCTAATGCTACTGTAAATCATCAAAAAGTTATATATATTTTTATTTTACTTTAAGGTTTGATTTATTATATTGAATTATTGGGATGGCTTCTTTTATATACATTGGAAATAAAAACTCAGGCCTCCCTATGGTATAGTTTTAAGGTTACTGTTAGTGGCATATATAAAGCACCATACAATAATATATTCAGATGAAGAAAACAAAGAACATTTATGAGCTTTGAATTAACCGTATAGGAGTAACTGCTAAGAAAATATAGCAATATTTAACACAGGATTCAAAATATTGTTATATATCATTATAGATTTTCAAATGAATTTTTCTCCCATGTTTACTTTTACGATTTTTTTCACTAAGATATATATGTAATTTAAACTTTTTGGTGGAAAGCAGTATACATCTTCTGTACAATAATGTTACAGCTTTATACAAACTTTAGGAATTACAAGAAATGGCCTTTATTATTCTCTTCCAGGTGCTCTGGTTTCACTTGCCTGTTTTACATTTTACTTGCTAGACTCAAACAACAGCAAATACTCTGAATGCCTTGCTTCCTGGAGGATTCTGTAAACTGAAACACAAAAACATTCCTGATGTTATTTTTAAGACTGCAACACTTCGATGACAACTTTTTTGAATTGCTAAATACAGTTCTAGGATCTTGCGACTCATCTTGTGACTACTCATAACTTTAGCTATCTAAGATTTTTTTTTCTTAAACTGTTACAAATAAAAATTACATAAATTTCAGATTAATTTTTCTTCCAAGCAGCTTATTAGGAAAGAATCGTAACATAAAAAAAAATTTAGTAATCCTTTGTGATGAGGGATTCTGGTTTAAAGAATAAAGCTCTATTGAAGCAAAATACTAAAAAAAGGTTTTAGGAAAAAGAGAAAGCATGCATCTTATGCTCCCTATTCTAATAACTATATCCGGAGAGAATTTGCAGACCTAGGAGATCACTTGTTTCTAAAGAGAATTAATATTTTCCAAAAACAAAGGAAATGCCTTCTGAATGGATAAATATCTGCCTTCAAAATAAATTAAACAAAAGTACGTAACTGCAATGAAATTTTGTTAGAATAAATATTTTTGTCTTATAAACTGAACTAGCATGTCATATTTAATGGTCTCATTGTTTTCTCTTTTGCAAACGCTATCTGAGGAGTATCTGGGAAGGAAAGGGAAATGGAGGTGAAAGTAAGGAAGGGCACAGTGAAACAGGTTGCCTGCAACGGCACTACAATCCATCGTCTTCTGCTTCACAGAAAACTTCATGGGACTTCCAAACTGATGACCTTCCAAACTTTATCAAGATGGTACAGTACAACTAATGATTACATTTGCAACACTTTTCCTCGCTACATCTCTACTCAATGAGGAGATTTATATGGAGAACAAAAGTGTCAGTAAGAAAGTATTCTTTCTGAGGGAACTGGATGGTCATGGGGAAAGGCCAAAGAGTATGTAAATTAAGTCATCCACTAAGCAAAGGAAACCTGTATTTTATACGTTTCCAGGTTTATTGAAAGATTTGAGGGAAAGAGGCAAGACATCCCCCCACCCCCAATTAAAAATAACAAAAAAATACTCTGTCTTTTCCTACTTCCAAGTTCTCCACAGAACCTTGTGGATTTTTTTTCCCACACCAATTTCTTGGAAAGCTTATAGTTTTAGAGGTGACAATCATTCTTAGCTTTACAGGACTAAAAGACTGGTGTGAAATTTTTGTTAAGGTAATTTCTCGTTATTCCTTTTAAACCTGGAGAACTCTTTCAGGGATTAAATTTAATCTGCAACATACAGCTATGTGTTATCATTATAGAACACATGAATACACTGGATACAACCAAATGAACTTTCTCAGCATCTCCATGTCTTTCAGAAATACACTGTTAAAAACAGTCAAACCATTAAAACAAAAAAGAAATTAAAAAATGTCTTTTAATGATTGTGAATTGTCACGTTTTTGAATATTATTTATGGTCCAGGCTCACCGGTTCAATATCATGTAAATCAGTAACGAACGTTTCATCACGAACCAATGAACCTGCATCAGCTACTAGTACCCATTGATTGCAGATCCTCTAACTTGGACAGAATAAATCACTACCGCTAATTTTTAAAAAATTTCAAAGAAAGCAAAGGCAATTTTCTTATCAAATATTGTGTTAGTTGCAACAGAACCAGCAAAGTAAACAAGAGGGTTATTTTCTTTCATAAGCAGCTTTCTAGAGAAATGATTTATGAGCTTAGGGGAGGCAGGCAGCTCTGGTACCACAGCTTCTCCAAAGTCACCACAGCTGTTACACAAGCTCTGTAAATCACCCATGTTGGCCTACTTGTTTGGTTTCTAGCACTGCCCCAGGTACAAACAGACACAATGCACGACTTTGTAAATCTTATCGAGGTGAAGGGTAAAGTGTAATCTTTGAAACTGAGCTCTGTACCTTTCTGAATATATCCCGTTTTGAAAGGAAGCAACATACACCTTTCTTTTGTCTACCGGCATAACATCAACATAACCACCCTGGTTGCGGACTACACCAGCATGTACTGCTGCCCGGCAGATACTGGATATCTAAGAAAGAAGAAGGAGAGGATTAGTTTTCATTCATCCTTTTATTTCAAAATTGTTTAGAAGAAAACTAATAAAGACATTTAAACCAAGTTCAAGGAAACATAATTATATTTATTGCCTGACTAATTTTATTAATCTTACAGTATTTAAATCAGTTTCATAGGAATAGGGCCAGTTTATAGGAATACAGACACTGCCTCTTCAAAGATCTCCTGCAGCATGACCTCAAAATCATTTATTTCAGGCTATTTCAGTTAATCAGGAACATGTTTGAATTCTTGAGCCTTTCAAAAGGCTTTATCAGCCTTCACTTCAATAGCAGAGAGGTAGTAAAACCCAAACCTTAGTCAATTATTATAGATCAGGAGATTCAGTTTAATCTCCAGCCAGAGCCAAACAGAGAAACCATAGAACAGCAAAGGCACGCTGCAGTCGTATGTTTCTAGGAGGATGTCCTACCCTAAAGGCGAGGGATAGACTGCAATAATTCCACCTCTAGGTGCAAAACCTCAAACAGCACTGAAATGATCCATATTCATCACGATTTCCTATCCAGGCATGGAAAAATACTAAAACCTGTTTAGATTAAAGGTATAACGTGAGCAACAAACAGAAGACAGAGGTCTAAAATCATTCCTTAGCTATGACAGTTGATTAATGGAAGACTAACGGCTTTAGCTCCTCAACTCTGAGTGAGGAAATAGAGTCAGGAGGTGAAGACTCTCCACTTGCTTTAAAAGAAGAATTTTTTAAATCAGGGTCTAATTCCATAGACTTTGCGCAGGCAAAATTATGCAGCACTGTTGGGCCTCAGGCCTTGAGAACAAAGATCCAGACTGATGCAAACACAGACCCACCATCAGCGAAGGAAGAGCTGGTATGTGAACTATTACAGGAGCTTGATCCCTACAAAATGATGGGCCCTGACAATATTCATCTGAGGATGTCAAGAGAGCTGGCTCACATCATTGCGAGGCTACTCTCCATAATCTTTGAGAAGTCGTGGAGACTGGGGGACATCCCAGAAAACTGGAAGAAGGCTAATGTCACTCCCATCTACAAGAAGGGCTTAAAGGGGGATGCAAGAAATTATAGGCCCATCAGTCTTACTTCAGTCTCTGAGAAAGTTATGGAACGAATCCTCCTGGGGGCTGTCACAAGTCAAATGAAGCATGTGATTGGGAAAAGCCAGCATGGATTCACCAAGGACAAATTGTGCTTGACAAACCTGATCACCTACGACGAAGTAAGCTGCTTGGTTGATGTGGGGTGAGAGGTGGACATTATCTACCTGGATTTCTCCAAGGCTTTCGATACCATTCCCCGCAGCCTCCACCTAGAGAAACAGATGTGTTATGGTCTAGACAAGGGGTCTGTGTAGCAGGTGGGGAACTGGCTGACAGGTCACACCCAGAGGGTGGTGGGAAATAGCTTCTTTTCAAACTGGCAATCTGTCACAAGTGGGGTCCCCCAGGGATTAGTACTGGTCCCAACACTGTTTAATATCTTCTGGATGATGGGATCAAGTGTACCCTGATGAAGTTTGCCGATGATCCCAAACTGAGTGGGGAAGTGGACACTTCAGAAGGGAGAGCCACCCTGCAGGAAGACCTGGACAGGCTGGAAGAGTGGGCTAACAAGAACCTTATGAAGTTCAACAAGGACAAGTGTAAGGTCTTGCACCTGGGAAAACATAATCCAGGCGTGAAGCACAGGCTGGGATCTACCCAGCTGGGGAACAGCTCTGTGGAAAGAGACCTGGGGGTTCTGGTGGACAGCAAGCTCAATATGAGTGAACAGTGTGCCGCTGCAGCAAAGCAAGCCAACAGGATACCAGGTTGCATCAAAGACATCACCAGCAGAGACAAAGAAGTCATTATCCCACTCTGCTCAGGGCTTGTCAGGCCACACCTGGAATACTGTGTTCAGTTTTCGTCCCCGCTATACAAAAAAGATGCGGACAGGCTGGAGAGGGTCCAGAAAAGGGCCACAAAGACAATCTGGGAAGCCTGCCTTACGAGGAAAGGTTGTAACAACTGGGTTTGTTCAGCCTTGAGAAAAGAAGGCTTAGGGGAGATCTTATCACCACATTCCAGTATTTAAAGGGTGGCTACACAGAAGATGGAGACTCCCTTTTTACAAGGACTCACATGGAAAAGACAAGGGGTAAATGGGTACAAGTTACTCCTGGGGAGATTACGATTGGACATAAGAGGAAAATTTTCCACAATGAGAACAATCATCCATTGGAATAATCTCACCAGGGAAGCAGTGGTTTCCCCATCATTGGGCACTTTTAAGATTTGGCTGGACAGGGTGCTGGGCCATCTTATCTAGACCGTGCTTTTGCCAAGGAAGGTTGGACCAAATGATCCTTGAGGTCCCTTCCAACCTGGTATTCTATGATTCTATCATTCTATGAAAATTCTCTGTGAAGTTAACAGCAGTTTCATCTGAGTGAAACCTACATTCTCTGGCCACTAATTCCTCTCATGAACCTATGTAGCATAAATAATATCCACATAAGGACTGCTCAGTGACGATCTTGATAATGTTCATTTAAGTAACTGATTTAAACTTGCAGTCCTCTGCTACTCTTTCAGCATTTTAAAAATTAATCGCCAGAAGAATGAAACTTCTTAGATACTCCAGAATGTAGGTCCCAATCTTCAATACACAGCACAGCAAAGTGTAGTTCCAGCTACAGTGAATCTTCACTTAAAGTCAAGTTGGTTTTTTTAGAAAAAATCTTCACTGCAGTAGGTCTCTACACAACCAACCTTAAAAACTTAACCAATATAAATATCAATAGCTGGTCACATAGACCACTATTTAAATAAAAATTGCATTTCTTCCAGTTATAATTGGAATAATTTGTATCTGTTTACTGTAGCTACTTTGTAATCTCAATGCTATACAAAATCAGGAATTTAAAATAGCAATGATTTTCGTACTCTCATTCTAAGCACAGAACTGGCCAGTTTCATTGTTACATAGTTTGTATTTTAATGTTACAGCATTTCTAGGAGTAAAGATTTGCAATTGTTTATGCTTTATATAAATCTTTTGCAAAGACGCTTTAGAGTTTTTCTCTTCACACTGTTGCCTGCAGTTTTTGAACACGACAGAAGGGATGCCACTTATGCTCCTCCGTACTTTTTCTCCTCCCCAGGCTGCAAGACTTTTGTTACATTCTGAACACCAATAGTTGCCTTATTTTTAGGATTATAGCATTCTTTATGTACTCATACTATGGGAGTCACTAAAGATCAGACTGATCATATGCAATTTCAAATATACAGGGGGAAAAACAGCCTCTGCAATACGAGGTTACAGTCTAAAGAAACAAAAGATGAGGTTTACAAGCAGTTAACTACAGTGAAGAAGTAGAATACCATTAATTACTAGTACTATAATATAATACCAACTATGTTTTCAGTTCACATTGGAGATATAAAAAAAGCTAGAGGTACAATTAGGGAAAAGAAAGATCAAAGTTTGTCACCTGTGTGATAGTAACCAAAAGGCTACACTGTGTACATCATTAGATAGGTAGATACCTTCACAATTACACTTGAAGGTAGCTAAGATACTGTCTGTTCCAATGTTATTTGGAAGTTTCTAGTCAAGTAAAAAAGAAAGGAAAAGTCAAGGAATGGAGATTTTGACAGAACAGGCTGACTACTTACTGGAAACTATTTCCAGTAAAGGATGGAGTCATTGTTAGGGTTGGTATCACAACTGGTTACTGGATCAATGAAGTATGGCTAGGCTAATGTACAATATTTTAAAGCTAAAGGCAAGATGCTTATATTGGATATTTGAAAAAGGAGAGGACAGAAGAATGGGGTTGATGAGTCCAAATCAGAGGCTATTTTCAGATGAAATATTCTGATGGTATTCTGATGCTGCTTTGCAGATGAGGTTGAAGAACAAATGTGCACACTTTTCAAATATATGAACAATTAAGTGAGTATAAATTCATAATTATAGAATCATAGAATCGTTTTGGTTGGAAGAGAGCTTTAAGATCATCAAGTCCAACCGTTAACCTAGCACTGCCAAGTTACCACTAAACCATGTCCCTCAGCACTACAGCTACATGTCTTTTAAATACCTCCAGGGATGGTGACTCAGCCACTTCCCTCGGCAGCCTGGTCTAATGCTTGACAATGCTTATGAACTAGCTTGTAAAAATAGAGATGAATAAATGCATACAGTTTTATCAATATATGCAGAATATAATTTTTTTGAGAAAGTATTATCTGCTTTGAGCTTTCAAGAACTTCTCATTGGCTTCGTGATCTTCATCTAAATGGAATCAGATTCCAGTACTGATGCCATAACATTTCCTATACTTAATAATAGTGTCCATCCTGATCACACTTCCTTGAACTGTTAAGGTGAACCTCCTGTTAATTTAAGCAGAACAGGATTTCACACTTAGGTCTATCACAAATTTCAGCATATTATTGGTATTTTACATTAGCAGCCATTATGCCACTTTCTGGAAGTCTTCATCAGAGATTTGAGTTTGTTTCTTTATTTTTGATGAACTCATTCCAAAGGATATATAAGGCAGTATTTTTAAGTTAACATAAACATTTCATACAGCATTATATGACCCTGCTTTATTGCTGTGCTGTGAACCCTCTGAAATTTTTTAGTATCTAACAGGTCACAGAATCTGAATACCGAGCTACCAAATATTTTTCCTTCTTCAGCTACTCAGCAAAATACCAAATATCTACCACAGCATAGCAGTACTCCGCAAAGGCATTTTAACCACAAGCGTCTCTCCCCCATCATCACAGGACTATAGAACTATTTAATAGCTTTTTTACATAATATTTTTTATATTTTACCACCGCAGAGAATTATGAATACTTTTGCACAAGTATTAGGGAAATGTTTCCATATACGGTTACTGAAACAAAAATTAATACGGCCAAAGTCCTCAGATGGTATGAAATCACACAACTCCATCAAATTCTTTAGATAAAACACCTTTGTTATCTCTAGCCCCCAAAAGGAGGCTCAGTTTTTTGTGGAATTGCTCAATCAGCACCCATAATGTAGAGTCACTACTGGTAAGTGATTGTCTTTGGGAAAATGCTGCTTACTGTGAAAACAACAGGATAAATATAAACCTTAATCTCTTTAGAGGTAATTGGAATGTGGTTAAGAACTTCTACTATATCCACATCTAAGGTGTGTCCATTAAAATAAAATTTTACCAAAAAAATCCGCAAGTGAAAGAATTTTCAACTGAACTACTGTAGCCTCTCCTTCTCTCTATGAAAATGTTTGTTATTTTGGTATCTTTATAATCCAGGGACTAAGATCAACAACAAAGGACAATCTCTGTACAGGCAGGTGCTGCAAGATCATCTCCAACAGGGTTCAGACAATCACATCATGCCTGACATGATTCAGTTCTTGGGAAGTTTTTTATTTTATTTCACAAATGACGTCATATTGAAAAGTGCTTTAAAAATACAGATATTGTTAAAATGCTTGTCAACATGGCACAATTCTGAAATTCCAAAAAAAAGACTAAAAAAGTTTTAGACAAAATGGATTAACCGGAATTGAAAGCTGGAACAAACTCTTCAGCACAATATGGGAAGAAACTTTCTTTTTTTCCTGGTCTCCCAACAAGTGAAAGCATTGCCATGTCGAAATTCTTAGCAGTGGGGCCAGCAGCGACACAAAGCACAAAGGTGGCGATGTGTTTGGGCCATATGAAGAATGAATAATTTGTACTTCTGTCTGCTGAGAACGATGCATACTACAGTTCTTGCTCATACCATAATAGTTCTATTCAGAAAAGAAACTAATTGTAAAGAGCTTGCAGCCTACCTCAAGACAAGTGAAACAAAAGGAGATCAACTGAAAAATAGAAGGTATAGAGCACAGAGGGATGGGTATTACGTGAAAGCTCCCCACAGACATAAGTTTATACTTGCTGGCTATATGAACCATGGTTGTGATTTATCTGCCAGAGACAAACACACAATAGCTAGCAGACTGGCAGAATGGAGGATGAAATAATGGGGGGTTTGTTTCAATCTAGTTAGGGACAGTCATTGCAATGTCAAAGGAAAAAAAGAATGGGAGGAAAAAAGGGTAAAAATTCTGTGGGGCACTACTGATGAACCAGAGAACAACCACTCTCAGGAACAGGGAGGAAAAGCCGTCACCGTAAAATATTACATGAGTTTAAGAATGAATGTCTGATCAAACCAAAGTCAGAAAAAGAAAGGTTTAACTAGTTTCTCCTGAGTACTACAAAACGGTTTTGTCAACATATCTTTTTGCATTAGTGACATCTATTAATGTTATTTGCTTTTTTTTCTTAATATCTCTGCAAAATCTTCTTCATTTAGTGAATGTAAGTGGCCTAAGCAAATAAATAGTCATATGCATATATCCACATACATATATATATACATTTTTTAAAACAAAAGAATTTGCAGGAACGTCAGAAAAAAAAACATCTATTTTGTGGAATCAACCAAGTAGATCATTGACTGCAATTTCAAATACATTTGCTATGACAAGTGGGCAAATAAATTATCTGTATCTATGAACAAATCTGTCTGTGAATACATGAAAAAATGGCAAAAGAGGACACACTTATTAAATAGATTATTCTTTATAAATACTTCACCTGAAACTAGTTCAGTGATGTATTATAATGCACAAAATACCCAATCATATTATTTAGTGAAAATTTCAATAAAAAGTATCTTAGTTTTAAAATAATTTAAATATTATCAACAAAGCAACATTGTAGAAAATCGCATAATGCTGATATCATCAACGGGAACATCTGTACAAATATAGGTAGGACATATCTGTCTACATCTGAGCTAGATGCCCTAGTTCTGTCAGAAACAGAGAGGAACAGACATCTCTATAAGGCAATTCTTCTCATACTGTGGTAGACACTCTGAAAAGGTGAAATGAATTCTGCTCTGCAGATGCCTATTTATCTCCTTTACCACTATACCTTATGTACTACATACTACTATAAACGTAACCTAGAATAGCACCTTCAGTGTAGATATCTACCCTGACAGCATCTGAAGTTGATAAGGCGACTCCCATCCCTGGTTTCTTACCTGTATTTATGTCCATTTTTTCCTAAAAGCAGTATGGCTGCACAGATTTCTATACAATGGAGATGAATAATGAGATAATACATCTAAGATAATTTTAAAGCATAACTCTATAATACTAATTAAAGTCATCTGGGACTTCTCCAACCAAAGCAAATGCATATTCTGAGATGCTCTCCTGTGTAAGTTAAAGAGAAATGGGTCTCCTTTCTCCTGCAACAAAGTCTTTTCTAACTTACTGGGAAACTTTGGCTGTAGCCTCTGATTGCAACCACAGAAAAGAAAGAAAATTGTCTTCCACAAAATGGATTTTCGTTGAATCTATTTTCACTGCCCCTCTTATACACATTATGGACCCAGATCCACATGCACAAATCAATTTACTTCCTTTACTGGAAGTACTATTCACACATGTAACACCACCTACAGACAAGAGTGTTTTCAGGCAATCTAATGGACATTAGCTAGTTTCAAAATAATGATGAATAAATATTTGCATACTATTTTTACACATTTCAAAGTGCTGGAAAGTAGTGAAAATCATCATCTGATCCAGCTGCCATACTATTCCTTATGACAGCTAAAAGACAGTTAAAACATACAAAACACGGCAAAAATGTGAACTGTTCTCTCTGCCACTACATCCTGGCTTCTCCATGGAGAGATGACAAAGAGGGGCATAAAAAAGAACTTTATTTTCATTCTTTCTACCCACTTCAGAACTAAACATGATGTAGAAGACAGAAAAAAAAAAGCTGACTAGGAAACAGAAGGACAAAAAATTTACAGTATTAGTCTGTTAAAATAGTATGACAATGTGAGATACTTCATACAAATATATCAAAATCTTGCTGCAAATATTTAGCTATCTACACAGATAAGAAATATCCAAAATAATGAGACCATGGACATTTATTTTCAGAATAATTTTTCTTGGTTATTTTAATCTGACAGAAGTTATGGTTGCATTAGGGTCTAAAGAGCAAGGGTTTAAAAGAGTATACACTGTCAATACTGAGCAAATCAGTGGGAATTTTGATAAAAAATTGAAAATATGGGTCCAGAGACTACTGAAGTCTACACTGAGTTTTCAAATAACTTTCCATATCTTCAGCACCTGAGTACTACTAACTTAAATGGGAGCCTCTGAAAAAGTACTTTTGAAAAGACTGTGTAAATAATCAGCATATGGAGGAAAACTGGATACCTCTATTATATCTTATTATCTTTACTTTATAGCTTTTCACAGGATTTTGTATTTCATTATATAATGCAATGTAAATCACTCTACTTACATCAGAGTAAATTCGTGTTCCAATTACACGAGCATAGTGTGGATTTGCCTGCATACAGTTGTGAGGACAATACACCCTGAAATATCAAAAATAAACCGCACACAGTTAGGAAGAACGATATCAGAGTATTACTAAATCATATTCAACATTAGCATTCTTGATTATAAATCAATAATTTGATGATGCATACATATGAGTCCATACTGATACTAAAAGTCTGTCAGTTTTTGAGGTTTTGACAATATGAGTGAAAGCATTGCTGATATAAGTTGTGGTTCATAATAAAGTGCTTGAAAACCTACTTCAACAGGTCTGGTCTTCTTCCCTTTGGACAAGCAGATGGTGTTCTTGTTCAACATATGTGAGGCCAGTAGAAAAGCCAGTGAGAAGAGAGACTGTTCACTCATATTATTACCTGTTTCTACAGCACCCTATACGAACCGTACAGTTGAATACCTTCTCAGGAGAGGCAGATCTGAACGAGGACCTGCTACAATGCTGACGACCTGGTGATGCAAGCCAATTTAGCAACTTATAATGAGGGTGAGCACTTTGCTTCTATGGCTAAAATGAAAAATTTTGGAAAGTAATGAGATTTCTAGCTGATTCTATAAGATCAGAAAGCTACTGAAACAAAGGCTGTCTTTATTCAACTGCATTTTGTTAACCTTTGAGAAAAACTCTCTCTGTGATTTGTGCCTGCTATAGCTCCAAAATGCACCGGAAAACCATGTGGGAAGCTAACAGTAGTATAGAAGGTGTCAAGCATCTTGGTTGCTAATGGCGACATGCTACAAGGAAGAAGTGCCGGTCAGCTCCAGGTCTACACTGAGCTGTTTCATTTTAAAAATGGATCTTGCCCTAATGGCTTTGGAGCCCCCTACACAGGGCAGCCCTGGGTAAGCGTTCCTCTCCAGGATGCTATCCATGCTTTAATCAATATTTGGTGTGTCATACCACCTGGGCATGCTACAGTCTTACCAGATGGGTAATCAAAACAGGCTGATGCAGCTAGGAATGAGATTTTTGTCTAAGGGAAGTAAGATGTCAAAGAGGCCTTTTGAAGACCTGCTGATTTATGATTAGGGCATGAGAGAGAAAAACGAGGCTGTGCAATCAATGTCATAGCTGATTACTGCTTGTAACTCCTGAGACTACGTTTTCATAATTAAGTTAAGAGCATGCACAGAATCTTGAATGAATCACTGCTGTTGTGAAGTTCCTTAAGTTGATGCATCAGACTTAATCGTTCATTTTTAACTTTATTTTTATTTGTAAATTTTCTTAAGGACAGACCCTATTTTTCTCTTAATGAAGCTAGTTTTAGTTTTTAATAATGAAGAAAAAAAGAAAAAGATGGAAGTATCAGACTGCACCCATCTGTTCCTGCACTCCACTCCTTCGCTTAGTTCTCCGTATCTTCCAGCTAGAAAGTCAGGATTTATAGCCAAACACCAAACAAGCCCACGGATCCAAGTCCTACATGAAGGGATGTTTTCCTAGCAGTTCTGGCTTTGTACTTGCTTTCTGTATTGGCTGTAGGATTGCTATGAAAGTAATCCTGTGGATCTCTCCAGCTTAGCTTGCAGTAAATCATGCTACAGTGTATTTACCTTTGACTCATCTATGGCTTTAAGAACTGTTACCGATTTCCTTCCTCAAAACACTGCGGCACAGTCTCCTTTCAAAGAGTTAAAACGCAGGCTTCAAAGAAATGGCACATATATTTAAAGCTGTCAACTGACCTGCAGACCACACCTTACTGTAACAATATATACTTTAGGTTTTTTGCAAACGTATTTGCTCACACTATCCTCCAAAACTCCCAAACAAGTTTATAACTTCTGTGAGAAATATCTGTATCACATCCTTTTATTGTACCTGTTTTATAGGCAAATAAACTGAAATAACGTGTATTTTGCCCAAGGTGCATAGATTTAATAGTGGACAATGAAAAGAAGAACATGTCTTTCTTTGCAGTCTTTAGTCTAACCAACAACAATTTCATTAAGATTTCCCAAGGAACTAAAGAAAGATCTTTACAGGCAAGAGAAAGTGAGACTCTCCTGGTGAAAAAGCCTGTAGATTATCTTTACCTACTTGGCCTTCTGCTTACACCAAAGACTAAAATACCACTAAAACATTTCTGACTTCACTTTTACAGCTACTGTTGTCACCTTTATCAATGACTGCTTTAGATAATTAGTAACTGAGAGAAATATGGTAGGACTTTGAATTAGTAAGACTGAAATAATATTACCTTGGACAGTGTGAGGCCGGTTTTTGAAATGGGCACAATTGTTCCACTGTTGTTTCGCAGGTGATAGCTTGAACTGAATAAAGTAAAGTAAAAACCAATAAATGTGTGTTACTTAGAAAAAAAAACAATTCAAAGTATACTGAGTTTATAAGAAATAAATGCTGACCTGTTACTTTAGAGACAGTGAAGGAATTAGCAGATTGGTATTTTCTGAAAAAGAAATAATAAAAATAGTCAGTAAATAACATCTATCAATGATTTCTTTTTAGCTAGGAGAATTTTTTTTAGAGAATCTAGAAATACACTGAAGACATTGACCCCAGTCAATTTTTACTCATTGCATCCCCTCTTCCCAGTTGTGAATCTATTTATTGCAATGACACACTTACTTTGTACTCCCAGTGAACCTGTCTGAGAACCAGGAATGCATGTTAAAACTCTTCCAGTAATTTAATTTGCTAAGAGAATAAATGTGCTAGGAACAAAATATGCAATCTATCTGTCTCTCAAAATGTAGCAACCAAAATCTGTGGTTGAGAAGGTTTATTTATCCCAAAGACTTTGATTTATAGGCTGACTTACGAAGCCAATGCCTGATCACAATATTTTGTAAATTCACTCTAAATGGTGATGTCCTAAATACTATAGGACATTCATGAAGACTTATATCATCTATGCGCACACATAGTAGCAGGAGTTTCCTGAAATATACTTGTAGATAGGAAGGCATAGATTTGGTCCTTTAACAATCTCATATCTATAAAGCATCTAAATTTTTTTTACAACATCTGAATCACAAAACCAAAACCAAAATGGCCATTACTGTTCAGCAACGATATGATTATCAATGCCTGTAGCAAACAACAGCAAGCGTTAATACCTCACTCTGAGTTCCAATTCTCAGAGGCCAGGTGCTAAACACACTCTGTAGATGTGACACATACAGTTTTGTCTCAGATGGCACAGAAGCATAGCGATTTCAAGTGATGGGAAATCAATTCCTTGAGGTGTGAAGATTTTCTAAAGTTTAACTACTCCTACATTTTTAAGAAAGCTGGCTCCTAATATGTTAGCATTGATATAATCAAGATTTACTTTCACCTTTGCCTCAAAGCATTTAAAAAATAGATATTTGTCTGTATCTTCATTTGAGGGGTGGTAACTCAAACCACAGTCAGATCATTGGGTAACCCAAAGAAATAGATTGATATCAATGCCTTAAGTGTTACCCAGGTAGCCCAAATTATAGTCCACTGAATTTAGTCCACCTGATCAGTGTTTCTCTCTATCCTGGATTAGGTATATCTGTTGAAAAGACAAATTATGACAGGTGTCATAGCATGTGGCATTTGTTTGCACAGCACAGAGTGAGAGCACAGCCTCTAATGATTACCTATCTCCTTACACTTGGATTCACACCTGATCCAAATACACCACTCAGTAAAATTCTGTTCTCTTTCAGTTCGATACTACTCGTACATTAACTCTTACAAACACACTACCACTACACATATACTAACTATAGACAGAAATAAGGACAGCAATGTACAGCTCTGCAGAATACATTAGGATGTAGTGAAGTGTAATTTGCAAATACTAACAGTATCTTAGATTCAAATATACTAATACTGATATTGTCCTATCATTGGATAAATACATATGGAAACAGCCACGTATTCTCCACTTTTATACACTGTTTTTCTGGTTTTCTTTCTGCATGTCAAGAAGTATTTGGATCTGTTTTCATACACCAGTCTTAGGGCAAGCACCTCAACAGTGTAGCACACCTCCAAATGAAGCTTCCACAATACGCAACATTATTCCATCACTGGCCAATGCAGAAATTGTGCAAAATACTGGCGCAAAATATCATATGTAAACTGTGACGAAACTATCAAACTTCGAGGAAGAGGTTTATTTGTGACTTGGTTCATATGCACGGTACAAGAGGGTCACTTCCAAACACCAACTTGTAAGATTATTGTCCTGTTAGCTGTCACAGATTGCTGTGTCCATGGTCCAACTCGGGAAATATTACCAGCTTTATCCAAAACACGTAAAAAATCTACTTCAGTGCCAGTATGTGCTAGTTTTCAACAATAAATATACACACTTACCAACGCATTAACTGAATGCTCCAAATATTGAGATTATTTAACTACAAATACTATCTTACTGCTCAAGTGATTTTGTGAATTAGTTCACCTTCTTTCACATCATTATTGTGTCACTGTTCTGTCCACCATTAAACACCGGCTAAAGTTTCAGAATGGATACAATACTTGTATATCCACAAGCCTTTTATAGCATTTTCATATTCTTTGTGATTAAAAGTATGACCAAAATGTTATTGTATATATTTTGTAAGAAATAAAAAGAAACAGGTGAAAAACTTTCCATATATTTTAATTTTAAGAAAACTTACCCAATTGACTGAATGCCATTTCTGTAAGACTTGATAAAGTAATTTTTCCTTCCTTGCCTAGTGACATCAACCCAACCACCTTCATTGTCTAGGATGCCATAATGTATGGCAGCTTTACAAATACTGGATTGCTGAAGAACAGAACAGGAAAAGCAGTTCCATGTCAGACAAAGCCATTATTTTACACTGCAATTTATTTGTGAAAAAATCAGGTTTTATATTACAACATGTCATTAAAAACTTGGTAGATAGTCTATTGAGTTTGATGTGGCCTTTGTAGGCATTATTTCAAATGAAGAAAACACCACTTTGCCTTACTCAGAGATAAACTATACTCATTTAGAGTATACTTTTCCACAGTAGCTGTTATTTCCTATACTGTTTTTCAGTTCTACAGGGTAAATTATATATTTTCAGCTAGCAATAAGCTTACACAAGTAGGCCTGTGTTACTGAAAAAATTTATATGAGTGTACCCAAAAATTGCTGTATTTCTCCTTAAGTGGCACCTTCACATATTTACAGGCAAATATGTGGACACAAAAATTCTACTTCTGTGCATGTATAAGAAGTATGAAGTACATTCAGACAGTACATGCAGAATAGCAGATGTAAACCTAGATTTCTGATGCTATCAAACATTCGGAGTAAGCTTTTATCTTTGGTGAATATTGATTTCTTCAAAATCCATTCTTAATATGATTTTAACTAGTATTCCAACGGAAAGGACATTTCATTAAATATTCTACTGGTACAAAATCTAATTTAGAAATATTTACCATTTCATAATGTACACTTCCAATAACCTTGGCTTTGCTATCCAAACAGCCAGCAGGACATTCATATCTAAGAAAATATAATAGAACTTGGTCTTAAATCCTGGGATTACAAAAAGGGAAAATATTCCAACTCACATACAAATATAGCCTTTTAGAATAATCTCAGAATGACAACTGTAAAATTTACCATACCTGTTGCAAGTTGTTCCTTTGCACTGATCTCTTAGCCTTACTTCACATGAAACAATCTGAGCTAAAACAAGCAAAAAGCAATTTCACTGCAATGAATTTGATAACTATATAATTCAAATTTGTTGACCACTTGCAAATCAGGTAAATTCCTTACACATTTGCTGTGTGCTTATTACTTCATTTTTCTCACTGTCATCAGTGCCTGTGGAGCCTGAAGGTGAATGAGTTCTTGGTCGGCTTTGAGCTGTTGCATCCTGGGCTTTGGATCGCTGCCGTTCAATCTCATTGGTTTCCTCTTCTGGTTCATGTGGAGAATAAGGCCTTTCTGAATCCTCTGTGTCAGAAAACGGGCAAAAAACCAATCTTTCAGGAAAAAACATCAGTGTTTGTGGAATGTCAATCTCTTACCGTGTTTTGGTAACACGGCTTCGCTCTCATAAAATGGCTGTATCACTGAGATAATGTTTCCCTATAAACAACGACTGCATAGACTTCCACTATAATTACAGAAAGGCATACAAATAGCACACAGTGATGGTCTACATCTTTGTGTAGTAAAAGCCCTCAATCAGCACTTAAATCAGCAGCAGTTCAGTATACTCCACTCCCTCTGGTGAGGCTCAGCCTCACGTATCATAACTAACCTGATTTCATTCATCACAGTAAAGTAGGCGCCTACCAGGTCTTTGGGCACATGCATAATGTATTCTATTCCACTATGTTAAAGCGCAATGAGGAAAGAAAGCAAAAGAAAAGTTACACTTCTCTGCCCATTTATAGTTGTACTGTTGAAATAGTACATACCTCTGTAACAAAGATTTTCTCTACAACCTCCTCCAAAACTAGGGGGACATGCAGAACAAGGGCGGCCAGGTTTATAAGGAGCATGACCCCACCAGTTACCCCTTTACACCAAAAAAGAAAAAAGAAATTAGCAAAACATGCCTTAATAAATGAACATAATAACATTAAACAGTATTTAATATGTGGACAAATAAACGATAAAAAACAGCAGACACTTAGACCATAACATCGTTTTGATATTCCCAAGTAACAAGCAATAGGACAAGCCTCAAGTCGCACCAGGGGACGTTTAGATTGGATAATAGGAAAAATTTCTTCACTGAAAGGGTTGTCAAGCTTTGGAACAGGCTGCCCAGGGAAGTGGTTGAGCCCTGATCTCGGGTGGTATTCAAAAGACATGTAGATGTGGTGCTGACAGACATAGTTTAGTGCTGGACTTGGCAGTGTTAGGTTAATGGTTGGACTTGATGACCTTAAAGGTCTTTTCCTACCTAAATGATTCTATGATTCTATGATTCTATACCAAATGCGCAGGAAGTAATTGAAAAATCTATGAAGAAAAAACTGAAGTACTGCCGTAAGCTGCTCTAAATTCTTTTTAGATTGACATAGCACTGTAGACTAAATTACAAGAGAACAGGCTCCACTCTCCTAAATGGAATATCCTATAGAATTTGATCTTAACTATGGGCTTCATGTTACACATTCCCTAGAGTCGCAATGGGGAGATACATTTATTTTTCAGACAAATATCACTACAACAAAGATCTCTGATGTTGTGTGCTAAAACACAGGCAAGAAAACTGAAGCTCCAGAAAATCACAAGAGTATTTGTGCAGCCAAAGGCTGCCTTGGGAACAATGGTCTACTTTGTAACAGTATAAAAAATAGAAAACCCAGACTGATTTCCTTTCAGATTATTTCCTGGATTATTATAAAGTATCTTGCCCCCTCAAGATGTTTTTGAGTGTCAGCCTACTTACTTAGGAGAATAATTGCATACAAGATAGACTGCTTTTGGCCAAATCTGTCCCCAGATGTTCATGTTATGACACAAATTAATTGCACAACCGATTCTGCTACTTGTAGCCCAAACAACCTATGGAAAAGGAGAGAGAAAGACATGTGAAAACCAAAGCTGATTAACACAAAATCAAAACTGTCTCCAAACTTCAATGTATAAAAGTCAAATCACAAAAGTGATGTTATATTCCCCTCTCTTATAAATGGGGCAAAGTGACCTAATTACAACTGTCAAAAGGCCATTCGGTTCTATCTTTATTGTAAAGAAAAGCTTTACCTTCATACAAAAGATACAGTTCTCATTTTATATAAATGGTCGAAGCACATATTTGAAAGTGTAACAAAATATTTACAAAACATGATCTGAAGAACTGATTCTTGGAATTACGATTAACAGGTAATCGTGAATTAGAAGAAGTTATGTTCCTGTGCCCTGGAGTTCTCAGCACAACCTCAGGACCCAGACGGGTTTAGATTGGTTAGACTGAGAGAACAGATATTTGCCAGTAGTCAAAGGAGGTAACATAAATAATAAAACTATTCACAAAAGACCTCGTACACCAAAAAGACTCAAGTCATAGATTTTAAATTAATATGCTTTCATGTCATTGCAACTTAAGGTGGCTGTGCTCCCTTACTCATCTGTTTAAACAATTTTCATTGCAGATCTCAAAATAATCTGAACAACAAAAACTGGAATGTTCAAATTAGACAAATATGACAGATGCTAAACTTGTATTAATTCAAGGTAAGCCAACTGTGTAGTTCCAGTAGGACTTAGGAGTTGAATGAGCTAAGTACCGTGAAGTACCACAATGAACTATATATATATATATATATTGCAGATCTCGCATGCAATAGATAAGTGTAATAACAGGTATTTTTACAGAAATGGTAAATAAGAATATGGAGGTAACTCTGTCTTAAAATTAGATACAACTGTAAATTGTGCTAGTAAACAAACAGAAAATACATGTTTACAAATGAATAATTTTTAAGTTTTCTAATATTATACCGAATATTATATGTGGATTTTAGTGTAATCTAAGGATCACGTATTTCTCACTCACTGAAAACATGACTGGTTCCCCCCTGGAAAAATTCTGGCTAGATACACTAAATTAGTTAGTTCTTACACAACTTCAAAATCTTACTGAAGTTGAAGCAACACATTAAAAACTGTTGTTTGAGGAATTCACTTAAGAAAACCTTTTTTTTTTTAATGTGCCGTTTCTTCAGCATATTACAGAAAGGACTACCAGCACAGAGACTAGATTATGCAAAGTAGTGAGCAATAACACTCAGTACTGGGGTTTGTGAGCTTCTTCCTTAATCCTGCTAAGGAAGTGATATTTATGAGGATGAAATCTAAAGATTTGTATGACAACCCTACTCTATGTCACCGATGCCCGATGCTTGTAACTATGGAGTCTAGTAACAACAAGCCCCCTTTGCATTTTAGTGCTATGGTATATACTACAAGATTAGTAAATTCTACCTGTCATACAGCACCCTAACTGGAGGTCTTGACCATTCTTTTCCATAGCTGACAAAAAACAAACCCACCTACATACCTGGGTGTAATGTGTACAAACAGGACCAGAGCATTTGTAAGGACAATATGGGTTGCATTCATGAGGATGGGGATACGTGAAATCTCTCACTTCATCATACCATGCTTGGACATGAAATGTTGGAGGTCTGTACCTACGAAAGCCAGTAGCAGTCTATTAGATCATTCGAAAGTTGTAGCTTCTATCATTCTTCCTTTAAGTAACAAGCAAATTTTGTTAGATTTTTTTTAAAAAATCGTATATAGTGTAAAACATCTCAAACTACCTTCCCCAGTGTGCCCCCAAATTCTGCCCAATTGATGGAAGAAGGCTTGCAGGCCCATGCTCCCATAGACAGGTTTCAGCCCACGCCTCTGCAGATCTCTCCAGTTCTGTGTCCCACGTCTGAAATTTGAAAGAAAAGACAGGGGCATCTTCTTAGAAATATTCGGTGGGCATCTCATATGTAAAAAAAAAAAAAAAAAAAAGATTGTCCATTTTTAAAGCTTCTTTTACTGGGTCAAAAGACTGAAGAAAAAAATGAGACTTGATAATTGTACATCCCATTTGTGTTACATAAGAAAAAAACAATGTTTTCACCAAGAGGGAAAAAAGTTTTAATCCCTGCACAGCAGTCCCTTTATAAAGCATGTGCAGCCATGCTGCAGTGAATTAAAGACAAAGATGAAACTGAAAGGCTTAGTTCAACCTCCCAAGGAAAATTAAGTGCATTTTCTGTCTTGTGAGATTTCTTTTTAGCAATAGGCACTTTTCTTAGCCAAAAGGGTATTATCCAACCCACTTTCAACATAAGGCTTTACTTCCTCTAAACCAATAGTTTATTCGAAATGAAAGTGATTTTCTCTTCCCTTTCTATAATCAGCTTTTGTTGAAATAATACACAGCGCAAACACAAAATATGAAAACTAGAGTAAGGTGGTCATTCATTGATTTTATGGCTAGGTTGGTAAAAGAGGAGGTAGTCATGTTAGTAAGAGGAATGCTGAGGACAAGTTAAAGAAAAAGATCATGAATTACTGTTTACCACAATTTTCTATCCTTATTTTTTATTCTTTAAGGGACATGGAAGAATAGGTTGATAGCTGAAAGGCAAACGCAAGTTTCTTTCTTTCAAAAGCATACTAAAACCTACTCTTCTTGAAAATTTTTTATATCATACTGTGTATGCATAGTTTTTACTGTGTTAACCTGGGGTTTGCTCAAAGTGGTCCCTCTCGTGCAAAATATCCATACCGCTGCTTGACTTTTTAAATCTCCTGATAGCTGCAGAAATAGTTTCCAGATATCTGACTCTCTGATACCAACAGTCAGGTTAGGAACTGAAATATTTCCAGGAAGGAAACACATTTCTTGACAGATGCTCAATTATTTCATCATAAGTTCAGACTAAGTTTCTTAGAGTGAGACTGTGTTATCTAAATAACAGTAATTCAGTATTTCCAAACCCAAATTCCCATGCAGACACTGGAGATCATGTCTACAATTTTTTTGGCACAGATTAAAGGTAAAAAACTCCTCAACGCAGCCAAAGAACACAGAAATATAACTGACAAATTCCATATGCTAGAATTTATTTTTCTATTGATTTTGACATGCAGTTTTCACCTTATTAATCAGATTACGCATTAAAAACAAGTATGTCCTTGGTTATGCAAGACCATGATTATGTAAAGACTTTAATATTACCTAGTTTAATCCTAGAATATCTGTTCTTAGTTCTCTTCTTCAGAAGTCTCTAATGCATTGAATTCCATTTCGTCTGTTATTAATATTATCAGCAAATAAGAAATTTAAAGGGAACATTTTGACTTCCTAAATGCAACATTTATTTTGACAGAATGACTCTAACAGTATAATAATGACAGAATAAAGCTTGCAACCTACATATGGGTACAAAACCCACTGACTTTAGGAAATAGTAGGAATTTTCTATTCACCCTACTGGGCCTGTATTTCAATGTCATAGGCCATAACATTATTTAATCTTCATAAGAAAATATTCTAATCTTAAATATTAAAGTTTTATATGATAGCTTGTATAAATCTTTTCCTCTACCCTTTCCTTGTCACACCATCATAAATAGTTCTGCTTCCTGCTGTACCCATTGTAAAAAACAGATTAACACACTTCTTCCACATACATATTTTTTTCTTATAGATTGTAGTACAATTGCGTCATCATTTTACAACAGAATCACGAGACCGTAACATTTTAAAACAAATATATTCTCTTGAAAAGCATCCCTCAATATTTTGAACTCTCAAAACAGCAGTCACGGATAAAGCAATTGTACTGTTGTAGTGGGGTTGTTTCCTTCACGCAAGTTTCAAAATCTTTTGTGCAGCTATTTTAACTGAAATAATAATTTTTGGAAGATCAGAGCTAGGCAGTCAATAGTAGCTGCTTGAATCAATTCCTCAAGCTTGTGAAGTAGTTACCTTTAACAAAATTTTCTTTTAAAGACTGGTGATAGCTATGCATGACAGAGCCATCCAGAACTCAGCAAGAACAGCCTTTTGATGAAAAACTTAAATTCATTGTTAATCCTTCTGACAGATGAACACCCACACTCCAAGGTATTGTTGCGATTGGATACTGTCTTCCTTCTTTTTTAACTGTTTCTCTGCCTTCATCCAAGTATAAAATACTGTCTTCCTTTCCCCCCTGCCTGCCTAGGCACGCTTATAGGGCACCACCATAGCTGCAGCAAAGAAATAATCGTCATGGATGAGCAGATGGGATGCAGCAAAGCTCTTTGCAGGAAGCATAGTGCAGGAGACAATATCTGTAATGAGGAGTTTGTGGTGCTTGGATATTTTTGCTCATTGCACGGTCAGTCCTGACTCCAGAAAAGGTTTGTATATGAGCTAGAAAGCCAACTCCACTCTCCCCAAGAATCACAGAATTATAGAATGGTTTAGGTTGGAAAGGACCTTTAAGATCATCTAGTTCCAATCCCCTTGCCATGGGAAAAGGCACCTCCTACTAGACCAGATTGCTCAAAGCCTCATCCAACCTGGCCTTGAACAATTCCAGGGATGGGGCCTCTACAGCTATCCTGGGCAACCTGTTCCAGTGCCTCACTACCCTCACAGTAAAGAATTCCTTCCTGAGATCTCACCTAAATCTACCCTCTTCCAGTTTGAAGCCACTACCCCTTGTCCTATCACTACATGCCCTTGTAAAAAGTCCCTCTCCAGATCTCTTGTAGGCCGCCTTCAGATACTGGAAGGCTGCTATAAGGTCTCTCCAGAGCCTTTTCTTCTCCAGGATGAACAATCCCAACTCTCTCAGCCTGTCCTCATAGCAGAGGTGCTCCAGCCCTCTGATCATCTTCATGGTCCTCCTCTGGACCTGCTCCAACAGGTCCAGGTCCTTCTTATGTTGGGTTCCAGAGCTGGACTCAGTACTCCAGGTGGAGTAGAGGGGCAGAATCACCTCCCTCGACCTGCTGGCCATGCTTCTTCTGATGCAGCCCAGGATGCGGTTAGCCTTCTGGCCTGCAAGTGCACATTGCTCGCTCATGTTGAGCCTCTCATCTACCAACACCCTCAACTCCCTCTCCTCGAGGCTGCTCTCAATCCACTCTCTGCCCAGCCTGTATTTGTGCACAGAATTGCCTCAACCCACATGCAGGACCTTGCACTTGGCCTTATTGAACTTCATGAGGTTGGCACGGGTCCACCCCTCAAGCCTGTCCAGGTCCCTCTGGATGGCATCCCTTCCCTCCAGCATGTCAACTGCTCCACACAGCTTGGTGTCGTCAGCAAACTTGCTAAGGGTGCACTCAGTCCCTACATCCATGTCACCCACAAAGATGTTAAATAGTACTGGTCCCAGTACCAACCCCTGAGAAACACCACTTGTCACTGCACGCCGCTTGGACATCGACCTGTCAACCACAACTCTTTGAGTGCAGCCATTTAGCCAATTCCTTATCCACCGAGTGGTCCATCCATCAAATCCCTGTCTCTCCAGTTTAGAGATCAGGATATCATGTGGGACAGTGTCAAATGCCTTGCACAAGTCCAGGTAGACGACATCTGTTGCTCTCCCCTTATCCACCAAGGTTGTAAAACCTCGTCATAGAAGGCCACCAAGTTTGTCAGGAATGATTTGCCCTTAGTGAAACCATGTTGGCTGCCACCAATCACCTCCTTATTTTCTATGTGTTTTAGCAGAGTTTCCAGGAGGATCTGCTCCATGATCTCGCCAGGCACAGAGGGGAGACTGACCGGCCTATAGTTCCCCGGGTCTTCTTTTTTACCCTTGTTGAAAATGGGGGTTACGTTCCCCCTTTTCCAGTCAGTGGGAACTTCACCAGACCACCACAACTTTTCAAATATGATGGACAGTGGCTTGGCAACCACATCCGCCAGTTATTGCAGGACCCATGGATGAATCTCATCAGGTCCCATGGACTCGTGCACATTCAGGTTCCTCAGCTGGTCTCGGACCTGGTCTTCTCCTACAGTGAGTGGCTCCTCATTGTCCCAGTCCCTGCCTTTACCTTCGGCAACTTGGGCAGTGTGGTCAGAGCCTTCACCAGTGAAGACCGAGGCAAAAAAGTTGTTGAGTACCTCAGCCTTCTCCATGTCCCAGGTGACCAGGCCTCCTGTTTCCTTCTTGAGTGTGCCCACATCTTCCCTAGTCTTCCTTGTGTCCCCAATATACCTATGGGACCCATTCTTTTTAAAGGTCATTTCTACAGTTACATGTAGTTGGAACTTAATTCAAAAGGTTTTCTACTGCTTTGCCAACATTGCCTAATCCTTGCTTCAGAGACTGAATCAAGAACAGGAAGAAGCAGCTTTACATTAGTGACGCCACCTTGATTTTTGTCCTTCTCTTCCAGTAGTTAAAATAGGAGATCCAAATTTCCTTCTTAAATTAATTATTCTGATTGAAGTCATATGAAGAAAAATGGTGTATGTTAATTTTAAAGATTAAAAGACTGTTAATTTTAAAGTTTTTTCATACCAATCCAGTCAGATTAGCTCCAAACAGAATGCATTTTATGATATTTGTTCTGTGTTTGCTCACATAGCAGACTAAATGAAACAAATGCAAAAAATAATCTATGTAAGTGTATAAAACCTACTTCCTTACTGGAATTATTCTTGTGCTTTTAATCGCATTCCCTTGTTTCACTTACATGATGGCAAGCTTTTGGATTCAAACAATGAAAGCATCTCTATAGACAAAGAAAGATATAGACATATGTTTTCATGTTTCATTTCATAAAAATCAGAAGGCTTTTGCTCTCCTAGTGTCCCCTTCCTACTTACAGCAGTGAAAAAAAAAGAAGATAAAGGAGGAAAAGCAAATGTATAAGGAAAGGTTTCCAAAAACACATAAAAATGTCCATTCACAGCAAGTTATACAACGAAGAACTTCAAACAAATATAGAATTAATTAGTGAATCTTTAAAATGGCAAGGTGCTTGGCATTTTAAAAAAAGCCAGAATAAAAATGGAAGAATATGAAGAGTCACAACAACGTAGTTATTTTACATCCTACCAGAAGCAGGCATTTCTCATGCTTTAATGACATCATTAGTGATATTAAAATCCAACTGCTGAAATATATACTGAGCTGACATAGTTGTGATGCTTTAAACTTAATTCAAAAAATTCTTCCACAACATTCAGCAGCAGCAGCTGGTATTTTACAGATTTAAACTGAGGACACTTCTAAAACAACTTAACTCTTTGAAATAATTGGTACAGAAAAAGTTTAACAGAAATCTCTGCATAGCTATAGGCAAGGGTCCTTTTGCTTGATGAAGGATGAATAAACCATTCAAACACAACTACTTAAAAAAAACAGGAAGTTGTTTCTTTTCATAAAAAGGGTGACCATGGCCTTTTGAAACGTAGGTGTGTGCAGCACCTGATTCCTCATCCACTAGTTCCCTCATTCATGCTCTGACGTGACCAGGTTTCAACAAATTTGCACTATCATATTTCTTTGGTAAATATAGGCTACTGATGGGAACACAAGATGGAAGCGCAACTCGGCAGCTGATTCCCAGGTCTGACAAGCATTTTGACCAGCAATTGTTTGGTACTACGTGCAAGGTAATTCAACCTGTTTATCAAGAAAAAGTATTGCTCACGTTGTTGGAAAACTACATGTGGTCTACCTTTTGGACAGGGATCGTCATCAGGCTTGGGTTTCTACATTGAGAGAGAGAGAGACAGGTAGACACTGAACACATAACTACAGGAAATAATGAGCGATCGCCCTTTGAAATGTGAAATTTCAGTCTGTGAAAACTTGCTCCCATTATCTTACCTCTTTTCTGTATTATACTCACACATTGAATCTTTCCCAATTTCAGCTTTCACAAATAACTATTTGTATCCAGGAAATGAACTTCTTTACAAATGCAGTCCTGCAGACTTTGACTTTACCTTACAAGTCAAGTACATGGTTTTTACAAGTCATGTACCAGTTTTACAAGTTTATGGACCTGGTCTTAACTAGAAAGACATTAATCTCTTATATTCAAGTCTGTATCTGACATTTCATCTCTTTGAAATTTTTCTTAATTTTTGTCCACAGCTGCTTTAAGGATGGACTATATAATTAAAAAAAATACTATTTTAAAAAAGCTACAGACGATGGTATCACATCACCTAATCAAGATACTATCTCTTAGCTTTTAACCTTGCCAAATATACTCTTCCTAAAACCCTTAGGTCTTGCAGATGTTACTAAGTTCTCAAGTAATACCCCTCTTTACAACAATCTTTTCTTCTAATGGAACACATATGTTCAGAACAGAAGATCCAGATGCTGGAAACCAGCTTCTTAGCCATCCAAGGGGACACAACCTTTTCTACAGAAAGTTACCAGCATAACCACTTCACTTTTACTCTTGTATCCTCCGGTGTGACAGAAATGGTCTACATTAACTCTTTAGGTATCATTGCTGTGAAGCATGTTCCTCCTGTGGTATAATTCATCCACACACAAACCCCCTTAGTTCAAGGCTCAGTGCTGCTCTAGACTTGATTTCATCATCTACTCTGAACAGTCTACCACTGACAAGATGGCATGGTCTATAGCTTAGATGCTTCTGCTATCCAAACCAGTATACCCACACAGTAAAACTGCAATTTCAAATTTATATTTGAGCCACTATGTACATACAGCGGGAGCACTGGCTAAAATTCCAGCTCCTGCAAGAATCTATTTTACTGTAAAAGGAGAAAACATCTAGCTTTACACACTTCAGCCTTACAGTCTTAGTAGGGTTGTATACTTCATCTAGTGTCTTCCCGTTTCAACTTTGGAAAATAACTTGCATATCATCTGAGTATCATAATTATTTATGTTATTTCTGCTGCATTTCTTGGAGTTCACACAGATATACTATCGAAAAGATTCCCTTTCATGAAGCCAGCAGGCAGGAAACGATGCTGATCTTTTAGACTGGGTTGCAGTATCACCATGACTGAACTCAAAGTGGATTACATTGTGGGGTTTTTTTAATTTATATCAGGAACGTGCTTTTGAAACGAAGCTCCTGATCACTCCCACGTACATCACAGAGCACTCTTGGAGTACAAACTGGATCCTTTCCAGACAAAACGCCAGGAGTTGTGTTCCAGGAGTGCATCTAACACTTTGCAGTTGTCCATGGGTATTCAGTCCACACAGATTAGACCTAGCGCAAAATAAAAACCCCTGAAATGCAGACACCATGAATATCAAGTCTTCAGCACCAACTCTTTTGCTCTACAGATCTGCTCCTATTGCACCACACTTGTCAACACAGGCACTGCCTTCATCGGTATCTTGTTAAAACCTAGTGCACCATCAAAGAGACTCACACAGAAATGGCACTATCAGCATTTCACAAATGTTCCACATATGCTAGACTAGCTGAGGCTAAAACCCAGGTGGCAGATTAAACTGCATGGTACTAGCAGTTACCGACTCCAGCTGCCAGCTCTTCTTCTACCCCAGAAGGTTACAAGTTTTGCAGCAGGGATGGTGCCTGCAATATGGATCTTCTGAATGCTTCTGGTTTACAACGTATTGCATTAAAATAAACCACAACTAACACCAGTTTAGCTTTACAGACTGGACTACAACTTGTGGTGTTTAACCTCTGTCAACATGGGGTTCAAGTAGCGTGTAGACTGAAACCAATGTTCTGCTCATGGAGGAGCTGATGTTTCAGTGAGGATACCACAGCTTAAATCACACTTCATCACCAGCCAAACTAATCACATAGGGTGGGATTAACCTCCCCTGAATTTAAACAGCCTCAAAGCAGATACCTAGATCTGAGCTAATTATCTAAATTACCTTTGCAGTTACATAGACAAATAAGCATCTATTGAGGGAGATAATTTTAGCTGCCCACCCTTAATTGAGATCAACTGTGTGTTGGAAATTCTCGTTTTTCTCAACTAATTATAAAGGAGACTGGCTCAAACGCAGACATCTACACCACAGACATCAAAAGCTTAGTGAGATGAATCCCACCATTTGTGTTGTGTGAGTGTTAAATCAAAAGAGTACATTGTCACCCAAAGGCAGACCAGCATGAGTCCACCAATTATACCAACTGGTATTGCAACAGAACTGACAAGTCCAGTAGCTCAAAAAAATGTTTTCCAGTAAAATACAAAAAAAATGTGATAACATTTCAATTGGAGAGATTTTCATATATGTAGGACGGCAGAAAAAAATCGTATGGGATGGGACTATATGGAAAGAAAAAACAAGCGAAAATTTAAGCTCAGTAAAGATGGAAAAGTAAGTACAGTGGGCACCATTGAAAGTAAACATTTACCATGGCATAGTATAAATACCTCATTGCTGTATACATTCTAAATATAGGGAGAGAGTGGTAAAGTAAATACCACAGTACACTATGCATATTTATTTACTTTTTAATAGAATCCACTGTATTCTTTAAGACTAATGACACTGGGAAGGAAAAAAATGAAAGATGAAACATAGACTGAGAAATGCCATGAACAAATAAGCCAGAAATACAGTCAAGAACTAGAAATCCGCTACATGGTACCAGCACAGAATGACAGACCGGTACAGCTGAAAATTACTTCAAGACACTGATATTGACTGTAGTCTGCCTAGCCTCTTCCACTGAGCCAGAATCAAATATATGTGCATTATCCACATTTTTTTACATTAAAACTAATTAACAGTAGTTTCAGAATAATAATTACTGTAATTTTCTTCTGGAGTTTTATGACTGTAAGAGCAAAGATTTCTTTGGTATGCAACCTAAACCTCCTGCCCTGCAATGCTAGCTGATGTTTTATTGCCAAGAAAATAGAAATCACTCTTTCCTGTAACAACTTCTATTTATTTCTCAGATTAAACAAATTCATCTGCTTCATTCCTTCAGTCTTCCTCATAAATCACATATTCTGTGTTTATAATCAGTCCCATTCATCTTATTCATTCTCTCTAGAATGTCTAGACCATTCTTAAAAAATGATCGAAACTGGACACTGCATTTTAGACCAGGTCTCACCAGATTTACAGAGAAGCCTCATTTCAAAGACTGCTGTCTCATAATTATTTTTTAACTGAGTGCAACTCCTGCATCTTTTAATTGCAGTGTTATCTCTACATTTTAGTCCCTGTATTTGACCTGTTTGATTTCTTCCTTATTCCACACCTTGAGGTTAAATTTCATCATGTCGATTCCAGGCCATTACTTCCACTTGTGAAGTTCTTCTAATTTTGATTGTGTTCTCCAAAACAACCCCAAACCTGTGCCCGTGTTAATGTATTCTGCAGTTTTCAAGTGTATCCTTTGCTCACACAAGTCATAACCTACGTGGTTAACCAAAAAGGGACAGGCTCCAACAGCATCAACGCCTTCAATCTTCTGCCAGTTTAAGAGGGAGCTTCTCTCAATTTTCACTTGCAAAATGTCGCTGTGGAGATTGCCAAAAATTTCCCAGCCAAAATATGACACCTCCTACTTCCCTCTGATACACTATGCTGGTTAAGTACTGGGTCAAAAAAAAAATTAAAATAGATTGGTTTGACATGATCTCTTCCTGATGAACAGACATTGGCAGTTTTCATCGGCTTGGCTTTCAGTTACGCTTAGGTGAGGCATTTTCATCCATACCAAGGCTGCTGAAGGAAGTCCATGGAAGCTAATGGTAATTAGCACATCTGAAAAGTCAGTGACTTGCACGCAACTCAGATGCTTACCTTCAGACATCTGAGTTTGAAAAAAAATGTGTCCTCCGTACTAGCCCGAGGTGCCTTACAGTATGCAGCAGAGTGACCACAAAAACTTGGGAGTACTGAAACACCAGACAACTCTCCTTGAAAATACGAAACCAACCATACTAACTAGTACTGATATGGCCTTTAAGCACAAAGAAAGAGGATAGCAAAAATTGTTAAACTTTCCACTACCAAGAAAGTTAGGCATCCATTTTCCATTAGAGGACCACTGCCTGTCTAGAAATGAAATGGTAAGGACCTTGCGTGCTACCACGTGGTGGATGAGAGTTTATAGAGCTTCAAACTGGGCAGAGATCCCTGAATAGACCTTGAGGTTTCAGCTACTGTTTTTGAAAAGAGTAAAAAGCAGGAAAATTGTGGCTTTTACCTGGAAACAGGAAAGCTGTATGAGGCCAAAAATATTGTTCCCGAACAGTGAATAAATTGCACCAATATTTAGAAGTATCTCCCTATTACAGTTTCGTATGTTTGAGCTTTTTGTGTTCAAAAAGTAAAACCAGGAATAGGACCCAGCAGACATGACTAATCACATTTAATTCTGTGTGTACTCTAAGCATGTTAAAAAAAAAAAACTTGCTGGAATATTCAGCTTTCCAAGGTGTTCTGAAACAGTACATTTACTTTGCTACTTTTTAAAGCAGTGCATAAAGACTTTCTATTAGAACATGACTAAAAATCAGCTATTCACTTCTATATTCTGACATGAATGGAAAAGAAGTAACAGCAATGTGAAAGCTGATCTCGATTTCTGCATTTTGTCCATTATCAAAGTATGACTTCCACACATTCATTAAAAATCATATTCATAAATATTTATAGGTAATTACAAACTGACCAGAGCATGGGTCCTTACCTTGTATCCTAGTAGTGACTACCACAATAAACTAGCTGTAACTGATTACTTTCATCCAGCAGTTTTAGAGATGCTACAGTATTTCCTGGACTTTGAACACAAATTAGCCACAATATCTCAGATATGTGTCACAGTGAATGTCTGCTTTTAAAAGATGACCACTGTGACTTGACATAAGCGAACTGAACTTACTGTCAGAGAGCACCCATTGATCATATGTGACTTGGCACTACTGTTAGAAACATGTTTTAATAAAATCTAAAAAAAAGAGAGTTGGAAAATGTATTTAAGAAGTTCCTGACCATTTGGAGATCCAACAAGGGTTTCAGGACAAATATACTGTGACATGTATCAGGCAGCCAAAATTCTGGTTTTAATGAGTTAAATAGCCTCATTTTATGAAATTGTTATCTTCCTTCATAATAAAGTAAAAATTGTCCTTCTTTATACAGACAGAAGATAGTCTTCTTAATGAATCACGTTCTTCTAACTATGATAGTCACTCCACTTATGTCAAATCTAAGGTTGAGGACTATATTTATGGGTAACAGGATAAATCTATATCTAGCATTTCAATGAAATTATGACAGGCTACATGGATTTACTTTTACAAATCTCATTGATTCTTTCTGTGTTCAGTTCGTATTGTGTATTTAAGCTCTGATTCTGCTACTACTGATTAATTTTTAACAATCTTTTTGATACAGGGGATGAAGAAGTTCTCTGACAGGAAAAAGAAAAGATGAACAGTGTCCATCCTGTGCTGTTATTTTATTTTGGGAAGGCTCCCTTAAACTTTGAGACAGTGAGTCTTTCTGCTACTTTCCACTTTCAGTTTCTTTACTTGGAGTTGCTTAGTTGTTGTTGGCATTACATCAATAGAAGTCATAACGTGGACTTATCCACTTGCTTTCCTGGCCACTTCACATTGCACAATCCTTTGCTACAACTGCCAGAGAGAATAAGAGGATAAGTCAACGTCACTGTGTTCTTTGATGCAGTGTCAGTAGCCTTTGAGCACAGGCAAAGGAGTTGAGGCACTTCCACCACCCTTTGAAGTGGAGCAGAAAAGTGGAAAACCAGAGGGAAAGCAGGCAGGTTCACTCTGAACAGAGCTGCTCTGTTCTTGGCACCCAAAGTGCTCTCCAGCCACTTAAGGGATTCCACAAACCAAAGTCCTCTGCTCGAAAGGAATGGGAATTGTTTTTAACCAAGTGTCTCTCGATAGTTTTGGCAAAATGGACAAGACACAGTAAACAGAGACATGAAAAGGTTTTGTCAGAAGGGTCTAGGAAATTTAACAGGGCACTTCTACTCAGCACAGAAAAATTCACCAAAATGTGTAAATCCATCACAAGGTCTTCCTTTATGTTTCCTAATGCTGTTTCAATTCTCCTAAGTATACTACAGACAAAAAGGAGTTGACAGATACATACAGAGAAACTGGTACATCCCAACTTATGCAGATCATAGGATCTAACAGCACCACAAAATAGGCAAGAATTTATTACAATCCCTATTCCGTCACTACAATGACACAAACATTTTACTATTATCCATGCAAGAGCTCTAACTGCTAGTTGATTCCTATGATCCAAAGTCCAATGATCTGTATTTCAATGCAGCAGGGATTTGTCTGAGGAAAAATACAGAAAAATCTAAATGAGAAATATTTAGTCGTTCTTAACTTTCTTCTTCTGAAGTCTTCATGAAGTTACTGAAATGGAGGGGCAAACCTTCAAGCCTCCCAAAATATAAGGCCCCACAGAAGTCACGAGTCAGTCATGGTTTTGAAAGGAATGATATGGTATCAGCACTTTCAACACATCACTATTAAGGTTTTCAAACTAAGACCTTCAGAGGTATTATACCAACACAAAGTAAGAATAAATGTATTTCTTTTTTTTTTTTTTTTCCCTGTGAATAAAGTATGGATCCAATACTCTGCCAGATACACACCTGTAATTGTCCCCAAGAAACATGCAGCTATACCAAATAAATTATTCTAATCTGAACTTTTTAAAAAGCACCTATAGAAGATTGTATTTGCATCACGAGGTTTGCAAAATAAAACTTTATAGAAGCAAGGCACAGGCTTTGCAATGACATCCCTATTATGTATCGGCAGGATCTCGTCCAAAGAAGACTAAAAATAATTAAGTAAGTAAAGATTTCCATGCCCTAGTGGTCACTGATGTTCTCCAATTACGGTAATTACAAAATGCAGTGTGTGGCTAGGTGCCAAGAAATGCCAGGCTGAAATGCATTGCTATCTATCAAGCCGGCAACCTAAACACTTCTCAGTACAGCAAAGGCACATGCATGGAATGACGATCTCACAACAGCTGTTTGACTTACTCATTTGTTTGGGAAAATATGTATGAAATCAAGGAATGAATACTAAAAGAATAGTTTAAAATAGAATGCATTATAAATTCACTAATCAAAATTGCTTTCGTAAATTTTATTCTTGATGAGTCCTTTTAGTTTGCAGAGTATAACTGTTTGGAATATACAGGAACTAATAACTTCTGCTATCCAAATAATAATGACTATTTTTAAAGTGTTGACCATGATAACCATGAAAAAAATCTGAGTTTTCATTAATATGTTCAGATTTATTAAGGTGCAATGTTGCCAATGAAATTATCAGGAAAAAATGTTTTTTGCAAATTCAGCCCATGATACACAAGTAATGCTCACAAAGAAAAAGTATTTAAAAAAGATAAAGAGGTTAGGAAGTTGTAGGGTTATGCTACCTAAAACAAGTATTTCAAGCCTTATTAACACTTTACAATCTAGTAGGAATTTCTTAATAACGTAATAAACCCCTTTCTAATTGAATAAGGTAGAATAAAGCCTTCCACATCAACGCAGGCTGAACAAAAAAACAATGTACTGATTTCCTGATTTGGTCACAGTCTTTTGTACGATACTTATTTAAGGGTGGGATTGATGGCAGTAGAGTGCATAAGGCTGTCTAAAGTCAACCCGTCAAATAACGATTTTAACCACAGAAAGAATGTGTCACCTTATATATTCCGAGATTATTACATATATTGACAAGTGTATGACAAAGCACGATGGTTCCCATTTTTGTCTTAAAGGCTAGGTCTTTGCCCAGGGAGGCTGGGCAGTCACAGACAGCTCCAGCACAGTAGAGGAATAGGCAGGGACACCCGAGCAGTCACCGAGCAGCAGAGCCACAACAGCACACCGCTCTGGTCAGACCAACTCGTGCCAGCAGCCATTGGCTTCTGGTTTTGGTAGTAGCTCAGGTATCTCTTTCAGACAGCTGTACCCCAAGTGCGTACGTGGTGCGAAGGAGTCAATGGCCCAGGATGGGAAATGTCAGAAGCATGGTATTTTATACAACGCTCTGATAAGCGTTGTGTGGGTGCTTTGAAAGGGCAGCAGGGAAATGCCATCCCTCTCTGCTCTCCTTCCACTGCTGTTAAATTCTCGTGCACACCAAAAAGATGTTCCTTACTCCTTTCTTTACTAGGAAACAATTGTGTACAGCACATGGCAGGATAAACATACATACAGTATGCATCTGCCATACATTTTCATAACAAACTGTTCATCAAAACCTCAAGAAAGATTTTTTTTTTTTTTTCCATTGAAGTCATAATGTTGACAATTCAAAAACTCTCTCAGCATTGAAGGAAGAGGTCTAGGAAAGAATGACCTAACACGGAGTCATAAGGTCATATAAGGCCACTGCAGAGGAGTTAACTGAATTTGTTGGACTGCTGTTCCCTACAGAGGAGTTTATGCAGGTTCTCACACCCGAATCCTCCTATACAGAGGAAGAGACAGAAGGCGAGTTGGAGGATCCATATCAGACTTAAGAAACATTAGCTGAAATGGAAAATATTAACAGTATTAAATTGCCAGGACCAGAAAATATCCTTCAAGAATTTGTTTGATTATGAAACTGTTGAATTACTGTGCGGTACACAACCTCTCTTAAAATGGCCTCATTACCACAGTAACAAAAAACAGTGCATGGGTATTAGTATTTTAAAAAGCTTCCAGTAGATTCTGAGAAACTGCAGACTCAAAACTGACTTTCACTGGGATGATTTCATAGGACAAGTTAAAAAACATATTAAATACATGGATAATATGAATCCCTCCCACATATATTACACTTTGAAGGCACCAACAACACGCAGAAAAGGGTTAAGTGAAGTTAAACTTCCTACAAAGTTTCTAAGTTATTTAAAAATAAACAAATGAATCAAATTAAGCTATCATGAAATAAAGAAAAAAGTGACAAAATACAGAAACCAGATTTGAGAATAACAAATCATTTTTTCAGTTCCCTGAATGATGTGCCCATGGTCCTCTGCTGTATACCTTCTTTGCAACAGCCCAAGAAAGGGAATGCAAGACAGTATTAACTACTTAAGGCAGTTAAAAATAAGATAGGAAAAGAAAAGATGGAGATAGAAGATTCACTAATACTAACTGATTGGAAGAGAAAATGGTAGATAACATTCAATGTCAACACATGCAAAATAATGAGGACATTAGTGTAGCTTACAGCCAACTATGCATACGCTGTAGTGTAGTAAATGACCTTTAGCGCATCAGAAAGATCTTGGAGCCATTGTGAACAGCTCTACGAAAATGCTGGCTCTAGTTTAGCCACAGTTAAAAAGCAAAAGAATGTTAGAAATTATTAGGATGCAGAAAAAAACAAGAAGAAAAATAAAAAAATACAACTATATCAATTTGCAGTATGCCGTAACTATTAATAGTTTGGTTTGTTCCCTTCGAATTAAAAGGAAAACAGAACCATAGCAGATAGAGACGGAAAACAAAATGTAATAGCTTTTCAGATAGAACAGATTTCAAGTAAGTAGGACTCTTCAGCTGAAAAAGATGTGACCACTGAGGAAATTATTACTTCTCACAATAAAGAAAAACAAGGCATCCAATAGAAGATCAGGTTTAAAGCAAAAAAAGTACTTTTTCACACAGTGCATAATTAAATTCATAGAGCTCTGCAACTTGATGCCATGGATTCGAAGAACACAAATGGACTCAAAAGCATTCAGATTCATAAAAGAAAACTCTGTCTAAGACTACTGGACACAAAGTACAACAGCAGATTTAGAAAGTCCCTAAGCTGCCATTTGCTGGAAGCTAGGAGGTTTCATTGCAGAAGTTTCTCTGTTCACATGCTCTGTTCTTATCCTCTTACCCTAGCAATCCACTACTGCTCAGCACCAGAGCCACAGTACTTGGGAAGATGAACTTTTCATCCAGTAAGTTCAGCCAGACAACCATGAGAACATTCTGTTCATTAAGACATATCCACTGTGAGTAGTAACTTTAGGTCTCTGAACTGTGATAGCCTGGTACCCTTCTTATTTTTCAAGGCATAAGGGGAAAGCGTACAGCTGTACAGAAAATCAGTAATTCAACCTTTTTATTTTCCTTTTCTTTTTTTTTTTTAAAATAGAACCAAGATCTTATAAACTGGAGACCATCCTCAAAAGCTTTTCTCCTCTGCACAACTTAAACTAAAACGTGGCATTAAGTCTGCAGTTGTCTCAAAGGTAAGGCTGGACTTTGCAAGTAAGGCATATAACCAATAGCTCCTACCCAAAGTGTGGTTCATCATCCCTACCATTCCTCAGCTATGCATTCCCACTCTCTTTTATCAGCACTGGCACTCATCTGATTCAGCCATGTAGGGAGCCAGTTCCATGACTTAGACGGGAAAAAAATTTAAGTAATTACATTTTAAAAATAAAATCTTATTCTTTAAGTACTTGGATCAATCTCATCATCAACTCATATATGTGCCAGTGGCAAGAGTGAGACAGGAGCATTTTCAGCCAGAGCTACCTGCTAGGTTAGCTTAGTTGTTACACACAAAGAGTGGAATGAGAGCATGGAGCCTCCAGAACCCTTCTTCCAGCTCCAAGCACTCTTGGAGATTTCAAACTTCTCAACTATATGACAACCTTCTAGAGAGAGAGCTTTATCAGTGAGGCACCTGGACCTTGACCACTTCTATTTGGATTCAGCAAGACATAAAACTTCACTTCCACAAGCAGAGCTAGCTCTGTTTACAAGGAAAGGTTTTACTAGTACAAGAGGCAGCTTACAGCGACATGACTGTGCCCACAGCAGATTTTTTTGCCAGCACGTCTACACTAATAAAGCACTCCAAAAGTAGACAGAAGTATTTCAGCTGTACTTATCTAGCTCGCTAAACACCACGCAAACATTTAGAGGGACTGTTTCCCTATTCTGGAGCCCTGGAACTCACCTTTGGTAAGACCTGATGTATCACATTGCAGGGATTTTTTTAGTGGTATGGGACTATCTGATGAAACTTTTTTTTTTTTTTTTAATTAAACATCCTCAGTCATCCCCATCCTTTATTTTACAAAAAATAGCCAAGTACAGCTTTAATACTTGGGTGGGGTTTTTTTCAGTGGTGCCCAGTGATAGGACAAGAGGTAATGGAGACAAACTTGACCATAGGAAGTTCCATCTAAACATGAGGAGGAACTTCTTTACTTTGAGGGTGGCAGAGCTCTGGAACAGGCTGCCCAGAGAGGTGGTGGAGTCTCCAACTCTGGAGACATTCCAAACCCACCTGGATGCCATTCTGTGCAACCTGCTGTAGGTGAACCTGCTCTGGCAGGGGGGTTGGACTAGATGATCTCCAGAGGTCCCTTCCAACCTCGGTGATTCTGTGTTTGAATTTTCTGTCATTAACAAAATTGATCCAGAGGTCACAAATCCTTGGAAAACCAGATCTAAGAGTGCTTATTCCTTTGGAAAAGTGGAATTTGTCCATCCTATTGTTAATACGCATCTAGAAAAATGAAGTGACTACGAAGTGCTCAAAAGGCATTTTTTTTAATTAAGGACAAAAAACTAGCACTAATAGTTATACAGCTATATCATCTGTCAGAAGTTATGAAATGACAGAATGGAGTTTGCCTCTGTAATTTATTTCTTGCACATATGCACTATGATAATGACCAGATATCAGTTTTTTCAAAGGAGTCTCTTTGCACAAAATAAATCATGGTTCCTTAATGGACTGTATATAATTTATTGCCTGTTCTTCGCTGTTCAGTCTGTGGCTCTACATCTCCTTTACAATTTGTACTCAGATTTTGCTCTTATTACACAATAAAACAGCCCTGACTCCTTTATGACACCTCATGCAGAAAAGTAGGTGGACAATCACACCATCACAAACTGTATCATAAAAATATATGTGCAAACAAGCAGAAATTCCACCATTTCCTCCTTATTTTCAAGCAGCAGAGGGCTCTTGCTGTCTCCTAAACCATCTTCTCTTGGTTTCCAAAACTGACTCCCACCTGCTTCCCCCAGCTATAATCTCTCTTCCCACTCACTCCCAGGGTTAGTCTTTTAAAACAGCCTTTTAGCAAATTTCTGTGCTCTTAACCTCCCTCCATGAACTCTTGCTCCCAATTTTCCTCTGCCCAGAGAGTCACAGTTCTTCCCCTAACCACACCGATTCATCAAATGCTCTTTCCCTCCACACCAATTCCTCAACATCTCATTGACCAGATTCCCAGACTCTCAGCCCTTCCCATGGGTCCCTGTCCCTAAACATGTATCCATCCCTTTGACCAGACCCTTTACACAGACCCTTTACCTTCACAAATCCCAAACTCTTGCCTATCCCAATTCCTGGTTCCCTTGGATATTATGCCAAAATTGAGTCCCATTCTTTTGAAAGCTCCTGTCCTGTTCTGAATAACAGGACATAAGAATATCTCTTCTACATTAAAATTGGGTAATCTCTTTTCCATGCTACTTGTACTGTGGGTCAGGGGTCATTGGGGAGCACAGAAAAAACAGCAACACCAAAATTTGTTCCAGTTGTAGACCTAACACAAAATCTAGGCCAAAGTGTGTGCAGTGCAGGAAGAATCTTTGAAGAACACAGTTGCTAAAAATCTAACTCCAATGAGTACCTCCAAACTCTTCTTTCCAAGATATATAACACAAGCAAATGTAGAATGGCACTAGGAACGGAAAAAGGCACATAACTAAAAATCAAAGCTACCCTTGTGTAGAATCTCAGCAAAAAAGTTTTGCAGTATTTTAACATGGAAAAACAATACAGTCTTCCCTATTCTCATTTTACAAAAAGACTGGACACCTTTGTCTTAAGTTTTCAAGAAATAAATCAACCTGAGTTCTCGGGAACAAAAATGTAACCTATTTTACAACAAGGTCTAAAGAAGTCACAACAGAAAACAAAGTTCAAGGATATGTGCAGACAATCATAACTGAAAGGGTTAAAAGGGTTTCAGATATTATCACCCCTTTGTTTGGAGATGGAATGTGGTAACTAATTCTCCAATGCCTCATAGTCTAATATAGTAACACTCATATAGGTAAATTTAAGTTAAACTACCTTTATTGATGATTTACGCAAGCATGGTTTCCCCAGGACATATATATGCTCAGTTCTATCAGAACTCCGAGCTGAGAGAGACATGACTCCAAGCTGGGAGAGGTATCTACATCCTGAAATGTGTTAATATGATCCTCTGTCACAGCCTTACAAGGTAAAGTGTCAGGAAACCTGGTATAAACAACCCAACCTATAGTAATGCTATTTCTCTGGTGCCTGGAGAGATTAACAAATAATACACAGTGTGGACACAGGAAAAAGATTTGAGCTTTTCTGCAGAAACAAGAATACAGAAGAAAAGTTGCCCATTCTTGTCAGACCTCTGGACTTCTTAAAAGTTCTCATGACTTGGTTTGATCAAATTAGCAAGGAGAGGTAGAGTTAACCTTGAACTACGACACAAAATCAAAGAGATTTAAGCCTACTAATAACAAACCAAATATAGAGGCTTCTTAAGGGAAAAACACAAACAGAAATTATGCATTACATTATTAATCTGTTAAACACAGGAACATCAGGACTTCAGTCCAGTAACACATGCCAACTTAAATAGAAGACTTTCTTGTTATAGGAGCGTCTTTTTGCTCAGAAATTCCATCCAACCTACAAGCATGGGAGAGAATCCATGTTATTTTGAAACTCCATAGTTCAGTACTCTTCTTAAATGGTAACTTCGTAGGCCACAATCAACAATTTTCAGTAACGTAGTTTTGGCAATTGGCCTCTTTCACCAAGGAATTGCCATTTAAATTCAGGAGAGCTGTGAGAGATTAAACCCATTAATACCAGCAGAACATGACACTTGATTCACAAACAGGCACTATTATCTCACAGTTCGCCCCTGTACAAAAGAAAGACAAACAAGTATCAAGTGCTTTAAATGAGAAAACAAGCAAGCTAAGACTGAAAGTACGCTGTTTTATAAAGTGACAGTAACTATTCCAAGAACATTTCTTTCTGCATGTCGCTATCAGTTTTTCCTTACCATATATTCCATATTGGAAGCTGGTGGATACACCTGACCCCGTAATTTATTATGAAGATCCAAGATACTTTGCATATCACTGTCTGTGATAGCCCTTTTCCCTCTCTGCTTGGCGATCCACCACTCACCATCTTCATCCATGTACTTTTCCAAAAGTTCCTCTAAGAGCGTGGCATTGGGAAGAACCATTGCAGAAACTGCTTGAGCTATGAATAGCAAGGTAGTTACTCTGAGCCATTCCTGTACTACATACTTCATGATGAATGATCTCAAAATGCTCAGCAGTTAGCTCCAAGACAAAGTCTTTCTTCCAGGTCTGTTGGCTGTAAATGCATAAGAGAGAGTAATGTAATTTGGACGTTGAAGTACTGGCCTGTATGAACTTAATAAGCAACAAAAGTCAAACTGTAGTTTGTACAGAGTTTGCCACTGTTGTTTTAGGGGGAGAAACCAGGATGCTACTTTTTTTTTTTTTTACTCTAATAAATATACATTGTTGCTTTGGGAAGATACCTCATCTTCAACCCCATGAACTTCAGTTTGTTCAAGTACTTTTATATAGTACACTGGTATGCACATTTCACTGCCTGCATGCAAGAAAGCATGCTTTTCATAGCTACTTAAAAGGAGCCAGACATCAAGGAAGATTAGGCTGTAGATAAGGTCTTCCAGTATCGGAATTTAAGAACAAGAAAAGTTAAAAGGCTTGCATTCATTGCCAAACTGAAAAACACAATAAACTTGATATGCAATATCTCCTCTTGATGCCTTCCAAAACATTACTTCGATTAAAGCTTTTGGTTTATGATTTCCAAAAACCTAATAAAATTAAAGGTATTCAACTCTGCCAAGG
>VYXH01001433.1:13991-108396 GCA_013397275.1 Burhinus bistriatus | reverse complement strand
GCACTTGGCCTTGTTAAACCTCATGCAGTTGGCTTCAGCCCATTGATCCAGCCCGTCCAGATCTCTCTGCAGAGCCTTCCTACCCTCAAGCAAATCAACACTATCACTTAATTTGGTGTCATCTGCAAACTTACTGAGGGTGCACTCAATCCCCTCGTCCAGATTATCAATAAAGATATTAAACAAGGCTGGCCCCAAGACTGAGCCCTGAGGAACACCGCTTGAGACCTGCCACCAGCTGGATTTAACGCCATTCACCACAACTCTCTGGGCTTGGCCATCCAGCCAGTTTTTAATCCAGCGAAGAGTACACCTGTCAGCCACGGGCTGCCAGCTTCTCTAGCAGAATGCTGTGGGAGACTGTGTCAAAGGCCTTACTAAAGTCCAAGTAGACAACATCCACAGCCTTTCCTTCATCCACCAGGCAGGTCACCTGGTCGTAAAAGGTGCAGGTTACCCAGTCCATGCTGGTCACTTGCTATATCACCAGGTCTACAGGGGTGAATCAATCATTAGTTTGGTGGTGAGAGTTTTGTAGACTTTGTAGGTTTCCAGCATGACCTGTGCAGCTCAAAGTGTGCAAAGTTGTGGCACATGCAAGTTATCAGCCTCATCTCTACTCCCTATTAAAAGTGTTTAGGTACATAAGAGGAGCAATGACTGCTGACAGTACATCGCTCTACAAAGATGAAGAAATTGTTACTGGGTGTGAAAAATGATAGAGGCATCTGGACTAAACTGATTTGGCCACTGAACAAAGTAGGAATCCCACAATGAAGAAGATACTGAGGGTATCAAGAAGCCACCAACATTGGATTCCAAATTTTATATTACCAGTAAATTCCAGACTGGCCTTTATTGTATAACTGTATGTGAAATATGCCTTTTGCTTGCTGGAAGGAAGGCAGAGATGCATTGGTATCAGACTTGATGGCCTATTAATCCAATTATGTTTGCCTGCTTTATGCTTCACGGTTGCAGTAAGGCAGATGGTGACAAACCACAACTTAAAGCGAAAACGTCAGATTTCAGCAGCACTATCACCCTGTGAAACTAGGAAGTCCTGTCTCTGAGAAAAGCAGCAGCTGAAAACAGCTATGAGGTACATAGCACTGGTATGACCAGTACTGTGAGGTACCTTGAACAAATAGCAATGCAGTGCTCCCAAATCCTGCAGGTTCAGAGCTCTTGTAAGTGAGCTGGGAGAGATGCATGGCTGGTTCCAGGGGCGAAAAATATAGGAAGTAGCACTGCCCTGAACTCAGAGCTGGAAATGGTGCTAGGCATAAATGTTTGACTTTCCTGTGGACAGAAATACTTGGGTCTGGTTTGTCCCTGTAATGTATGTATTTGTTTTTCAAATCAAACACATATGAAAAAGGACCTATGGAGCTGCTTCTACACAGACTGCTCTCCTTCTTTATTCACAGTTCCTTGCAGCATAATCAGAGCACTTCACATGTCTTGACTGGCCTGGAGCAATCTAGCTCTAAGACACCCATTTTCACCCTGGGACAGCCTCTGTCATGATCATGCCCTATCTTGGACTCACCTGTTGCTTCCTACATCATCCTGGGTCTTAGAAGTGGTGTGCCATGCTAAGGATGAGCGGTGGAGGAAAAGAACAGGTCTACTTAATTACGCCAAGCTTCTTATGACTGGAAGAGAACAACAAACAAGGCTGACAGTGATACCCACAGAGCATCTTCATCTGAGAAACGTGTTCAGGTGCCAATAGAGAATCATCTGCATCAGTATCTGTAACATCTCACACCATCCATGTTACCCTAGTAAGTGGCTTCTTGGCAGCAACCTTTCTCCTAGAGATCTGGTACATCCAGCACTTCTGCCTAGGTACAGATGTTCAATATCAGATCCCGCAGTGAAATACAGAATGATTTACAAGTCAGGCCTTGCTTCAGCTGAATCACGCATCTTTTTAATGTGGGAAAAATCAGACACAGACATCATAATTCCACTGATCATAAGTAGCATTCCCCTAGAGAAAGGATTTTAAGGGATTTGGAAGCAGGAGCCCGCCAGGAGCACCAGAAGGAACGAAGGAGATCATGGCTGTGGTACAGCTAGTACATGTAGAGCACAGGATAGTGTTAGATAACACAGAATAACTTCTTGCACAGTTAACCCACTTTTTTTTTCTCATGAACAAATATGAATTAGTACAGCCATATAGATCAGACAGGAAAACTGTATTACTTAGCTATTACAATTCTGAGTTGGTGCTAGGAGTCCTTTTAGTGTCTCATGACACCACAGCCTAAAGATCAGGTGAAATTAGCTTTATCCACATCCTGATAGTAAAACTGGAATACTCTGAAACAGCACTGTTCAAGGATCAGCAAGAATATTTAATCCTGATTTTATGTTGGCATGACTAAGCATTCTCATTCTTCTATTATAATTTATTTTCTTCTATATAAATTACTCATACCCTGCTGTGCAAAACAGGGCCTCCATAAATTATACCAGCAGGGACAGTTATGATCCACTTATTAAGAATTAATTTATGTCATCCTACATAACACCTCAGTTTTCAAAAATAACTCATTCTAGTTGGCAAAAATCAAAACAATGTTTAAAACAAAGATCTTAAGATTATTAAATTTTATTCTTCTTATTGTTATTGTTATATCTCCTATAAATTTCCAGATAAATGTAATTAAATATATAATTCCACAAGCACATGAAAGGAAGGAATGGTTTAAAAATTGATTCATAAAGGAAGATTTAATTAGAATTACAAAGGACAATGAAAGCAATGAACTTTGTCAGTTGGAATATGGCTCTTTCATAAGCAGATCTTTGAAGAAGGTGCTCATTAGCATATTTCTATATTTTGCCCGGGAGCACTTCAGCCAGACTTATTCGAGTTTCATTAATATTTTAAAATTTGTGGCAAAAATGTAACTTTAATTATAGGGTTGGATTATTTGAAAATTAAAATACTGCCTTTAGCTGTACTAAAAGAGCACTCAGAAGAGACCTTGTGAGAATCTTATTTCTCCTTAAATCCCACAAGATGGAATCAATTTCTATTTTAATTAATAGCTTATTTGCCAGTCATTTACAATTCAGTGCGTAGCCTTGAATGTTAGCACCTCTAAATACTCATTCCTCACACTGGGTAAATTATTTTCCAGTATCTGGAAAAGGTCTGTGATGCAGTACCTTTTTTTGAGGCAATGATGGCTTTGGCAATTCATCCATGTGGCACTTTTGGTTGTATCAAAGAGAGATAGATATGGTCGTAGAAGAGTAAGGCCATCGCAAGGATACCGTGATGTGGGTGGGCTGCCACCCTCACCAGCAGCAGCAGCTTCCAGCTCTGCATCTGTGGCACAGGCACTGTAGGAAGAACCATTCTTCCCTCATTTCTTCTTTAATCTTAACAGTGTCAGATTTTGATAGAATGACATCAGCCAAGCACCAAATTCTCCTCTCTGCTTCCTTCTGTCCCCGTCCCATACTTCCTCCCTTCTGCCGCGCTTTTGCTGTGTCCTTCCACCAACAAGCAACCAGACCCTATACTCCCTCTCTCTCACAGCAAGACCCAGCCCTTTATTTTCTGCCTCTTCAACTTTGTTATTGCATTTACTCACCCGCCTCATATCGGGGCCTCCAGCTCCTCCTCAGGAGCAATCTCTTTGCAATTCCCTAACTTCCTACCTCACTTCTCAGAATAACTGGGAACATATTCCTAAGTAGATATACCATTTATTTACCACCTTTTTGCTTGTGTAGCATGGGTTACGCATTAAAAAATACTACACTTGGCAGCAGCATGGGAATGGGTATACAGGTGGCTGAAAAATATAAAGGAGGTTTATTAGAGAACTCCTTTTTCCTAGGAATCTCCCATTCCATCAGTCTTCCATACTCTGCTGTTCTGCATCCAGTAATCCCAACTCTCTCTTTCCTCTGACCCGCAGTCAAAGCAAAGCACCGCTGCCAAGGACTGGGGAAATAGGCTGCCTCCACGGCTGCTGCAGCGGATGGCAAACCCACACAGCTACAGCTACAGCTAAAGGAGGGTACGTGAGGATTTGAGTCACTGCTTTGAAGGAACAGCACCTTTAAAGGACTGCAGGTTATACACATCAAAACACTGACCTGTTCTCTGAATGCTTATGTTATAAAACATAATTAATTGCTTACAGAATGCGGGGCCCCAGAAAAGGAAGTTCAAGCAAGCCATATAGTAAACGCTTTGCAAAGAAGCTTTCAGATTTGCAAAGTCTATTGGCGCTTTCCGAAACAGCGTCGCCAACGTCAGCCAGGTAGGTGCCATTGAAAACACCACCAGGGTAAATACTGAAAGGTCAGCTCCCCTTTTGTGCCAGTTGTGTGTGCCTGTTCTTCAGCCTTCTTGCTCTAAACAGACTGATATCTGTATGTGCGCAAATATTAAAACATACATTCTTACACTGGGGCCAGTCTCTGTTTTTCTTAAAGAAGCAATATTTATATATGCAAACAAGACAGTTACAGAGGGTATAGACTGCAATATTTTCACACCACAGTTCCTTCTTGCCTTGGAAAAAAGGGGAAAAGGGACAGGTCTTTCCTCATGTGGCTTTGAGCAACCTAGTCTAGTGGAAGGTGTCCCTGCCCATGGCAGGTGGGTTGGAGCTAGATGACCTTTAAGGTCCCTTCCAACTCTAACCATTCTATGATTCCATGATTCTGTGTGGATGAGAACTGTGGGATCTTGGCATCTTTGTAGTAGTATGGTACCCGACCAATCGGAGGATAAACTTTGTGAGCCATATGGCCTTTTGCGACTGGCCCTCCTGAGGATGCTATAAAATTTAATGCAGCCAAGTGGAAGTAACAACGTTTACTCAAAGTTTGCTTCCTTTGGAAAAGAAATTTGATGTGGCTTTATTTTAATTAGTTTGTACCATGCAAGACATACACTGACTACAGAGGAGGTGTGAAATGTTCAAAATGTAGTAGGGCTGCTGGAATCACAGTCTGGATCTTGTGGAGGACAGGGAGTTGGAATGCTTCCTCGTTTTTTTTGGCACACATCAACGAGGGTGCCAAGGAGTCTGTGGCTGGCACAGTACAGTTGTGCAATTGAGACGTATATGTGGCAGGGTCAGTGAGCTGGACACTTGTGCTACTTGGGAAAGGTATCACAGTCTCTTTCCATTGTCACTAATGAACTAGACCTGTAACTTCCCCACATATGAGTGCATGGCTGGAAAGGGGAGATTTTGATTCCTTCATTTCCTCTGTGCAAATCATATAGATTCAGTAATGGAGGAAAAAGGGACCTATGCCTCAAATATTGCTTATAGTCTGTAGGTCCTTTGCAGTTAGCAAATCAAAATACTGATGTGTTTGTGTTCTCTGCTATTGCTTGTCACTGTTGTACTGGAATAGCACGTAATTTCTGGCCTCCGGTCTAGCATTACGAAACTAAAGTTTTAATATTTGAATATTTGGGGGGCTGTAATATATTCTGTAAATGTACAGCAGTTGTTTTTTTTTTTTTTAAAATATCACCATAGCACTTTGAAAAATAGTAAAATGGTAAAATACTGTGCCAAGTCGTCAGGGTGCATAGTATGAGGTTTTATTAAAAGGTGCTTATGCCTGGGTTAAATACTTCTCAGAAAATTTTCAGAGGTTGAGAGTTTTTTGGGAAGATTGTGAAACCTGATCATTGCGGTTTCAGTGAAAACTTGTGGATGACATTTTTTATGTATTGTGGCATTTTTCTCCTAAATATTTCATATCACATGAATTTACAACTGAATTACTATATATGAATGATAGCATATCACATACTCAAAATAATATTATCATAATGAAAAGCCACACAACATTAATGTGGTGACCCGCCTGGCACTGGGCATATTTTAACTCTACACGCTTTCTCCCCTCAGCCAGGTTTCGCCTTCACAATCACTTCCTGACATCAGGACCACCCTTTCACTGACACATGATAAGGTTTTGAAAAATGACCTGTCAGCAAGACTCACATCTATACTTAACTAATAATGATAAAAATAACTGAAATTTCTAAGGTTCCCAAAATATACATTAGAAAAAATGCTCTGAGGGAGCTGTATAATGCATTATTTCCAGATGTATAATAAATAGCATGCTTCTGTAAAAAATGCTAGGAAAGCACTTTCTCCCAACTTTTAAGACAGTTTAAGGGACAAAGGCACACAAAGGAAACAGCGTTAAGTGCACGAAAGATGGCTTGGCATTGGTAATGTCTACTGAGGTTTCTGTAAGGAAACTAAAGGTCAAAGTCCTAATTTTAAAGGTTTTTTATAGGAATCTTTAATTATAATGTACATATTTCCACGCATAGAAGAGTGATTTAAAACTTCCAAGTTAAAATACTTCTATTATATGTCACAATTCCTATATCCAACTATTTATTCAACTTCCATACCTGGGCTGCTGCTCTCAGTACAATGTCTTCATCGGTTCTTAGAGGTGTCTCCATGCCTACTCCTAGCCTTCCCTTCCATATGAGATGCTACTCCCAAATCTGTTTGGAGAGCCTTTATTCTTTCTTGGACTGCAGGTATTCTTCACACCAGACTTTAGACCTCTGGTGATTCAATGTTTCCCTAATCTCACGGTACATTTGGTAGCACAAGCCAAAGCAAGCTGCACACATCTTCTGTCTAAGTGGAACGTATCCAGTTGCCCTGGGGAACCCTCAGGAAGGCCAGCTGGCAGTTCAGATCTCATGAACAACCATCTATTCTTGATAGAGCCTAAAAAAATGCCTAACCAGGACTGATACATTTTGAAGCACTTCCAGAAGACTTGTATAAATAACCCGTGAACAGTTACATACCATCTACTGAATACAAGGAATCCACTAAGTTTAACTGGAATGTATCAAAATTTCTTTGCGCAATATTCAATACTATACTTCGTGCACTTTCAACCACCTTTTTTCAAATTCAGGATTTTTCTCCAGTTAGCTCTTTAAAAATATTTTTCCCAATTTACTGACCACAATATTGTTTCAGCTGTTTGTTTCCTGCCAGAATGAATTTTCTCAGTCTCTTTCATTTCACAGCTTTGCTTTCCTTTTTTTGTCCTGAACTCTTCTTCCCTGCTGCTTTTCTTATGCTAACTGTCTTCTTCCTTTCATTCTTGGAACAAGGCAGGCATATGTTTCACTGTCTCTCTTTCTTCAACTCCTCACCAATTGTGTTCACTTTCCGTGCCTTTTTTTTATCATCTTCTCTCCACTGTCTCTCCCTCCTACTCCACCAGCCTGACTTGGTAGTTCAGGCTAACACCATTGCATTAGACTCAGGAAAACATGTCCTCTCCAGCTATAAATGCCAAGTATAGCAAAGACAGAAGACAACCAGGTCATGTTATACAGATCTGATTTTTACTAAAAGTTTGATGGTTAAATGGCAAAGCACCTGTTATTTTCTTTTTCTGATGTCTACTTTTACCTTTACCCTTCAAGATGCAATGCAGTACAATATCAATTAAGTATCACTGCTGCAAAACAGTTAATAAAACAGAAGTAGAAGCTGCATAGCATATAGGGAGGGTATGGTGCTTCTAACAGATAATACTGTGTCTCTCAAGTGCAATCACTTTCTGGTGTCATGCCAATTCTTTTTGCCTCCTTGATTGAGAACCAGGTCTTCAGTCTCTCACTTGGCTACAGAATATAATCAGATCCTGGCTTTGATGGTCTAGATTTTTGGGTTTGGTTATTAGATATACTATGGAGTATCAGTGAGTAAAGAGCAACAGCAAGTATCATTTCAGATTTCTGTAAGGAACTGAAAAATGTAGTCAGCCTCAGTTTTTTCGGATGTTTTCTGTTCATTCTCTGAAAGCATCTTCAGTGATCTTACACTGAGTAACAAACTGGTATGCTTGTTATAATATTTCTACTGCTTTGAGTTCCAGGGGTGCCATTTAATTGTAACCATTTCAAAGATGATTTGTCTTTGAAGAAAATCCACAGATTTGTTACTAAGCTCTGAAAACAAGACAGATAATTCTTTGGATGATCTGGCACAGGTAAGTTGATGAGCTGATGAAAAAACCTGATGAAAACAACTCATAATTAATTAAATGACATTATTTGTAAGCCAAGATCTCTGGTGAGGAAACACTGATTTCAGTACACCTCGCTTTTTTTCCCCATTAAAAGAAAATCTGTAATAATATTTCATTAATGAGATAATCCTCCTTACTTAAAAGACTATCTTAGATCTATGCAGATATAGTTTCACAGAGATACTTGCTTTTTGAGAATTAATTGAGGTTATCAGGAAACTATTAATAGAATCTGGATTTAGAATTTGGTATTTTTTTAAGCAATCTAACATAGAACTCTGATTTTGCATCGTCATCTTCTTTTCATACCTATAAGGAGAATATTTTCCTCCAGGTCAGGGCTGTACTGTAGTTGGTAATTCTTTGTAGCTTAAAACAACAGAAACACTCTTGTCTCTGTCTGTCACTGTTCCTTCCTGGAGCGCTGAATAAGACACCTCATTTGCATTTATTAGTTAATGTTGCTTCTCTGCCTTTTTATTCTGCCTTTCTGTCTTCTTTTATGTGACGTTTTAATTAAATCTTATTCTGTTCTTTCATTATTTATTAATGTTTTCATTGGGGAAGCACGGTTTTCAATCTCCTCACAAAAGCAGAGGCAATTTGTTTCAATAACCTCATTTAGGCTTAGTTATCAGTAATAAAACAAATAATCCATTTGTTAATTATGCAAATTGAAATGACAATTTCAGAACACACATCCTTCACATAACGTCAAGTGGTCACACCTGGAATGTGGCTTCTGCTTCATGAACAAATGTGCTGACTATTAATGTGACAGCATCTGATAGAGGTTATTCACAACGTCTAACTGGGAACACTTGAGATAGGTAGCTAAGTAAGAGTGATCTCACTATTTCATCAGTTGTGACAAATACGTCCATTATGAAGATGACTTTGAACATCAACGTTAACCTGCTCATCTTGGCCAGCCCTCTAAAGAAGTCTAAATTGACTATACAGCAGCTCAGATTCCTAGTTTAGGTGCCTGAAGTTAGGCAGTGCGAATAACCTCTTTTCTATGTCTCTGCGAATAGCCAGATTTCATTAAACAAAGTATTCACAAAGACGGTTTAACTGTAGCTCTTCTTTTAGCCACATTCCCATGGAACAGTTTCCTGGTGATACCTCTAAACTTCTGTTACCTGCAAACCTCCATCCACATTTCGTTCTGACTGCTACATTTCTTGTAAATTTGCCTTTATCGAGCTCAAGTACCATCAGCAGCTTTGCAGTTGTAATCCAAACCAAAAAAGTCTGTAGAGTGAAGTATAAAAGTAGCTCACACCAGTAAAAAGTTGCTGAATATCGTTGAGGTATGCAAGTGGATGAGTACACAAGAGGAAATGATTTGCAAAACAAAAGATTTCAGTGCTTGCATGAAGGGAAAAGTGAACTTTTTCAGAGAGGTTATTGGAGCTATGAACTATCCTTTCCCTCTGACTCAATGCTCTGTTTCAAGCTTCTCCTCTTCCGTAGCTTACTGGCTCTTGACTAATTATAGGTTAATATGTTAAGAAGCAGTCACACAGAATTGCCTTCTGTATATTGGATTTTACATGCTAGCCTTTGGCTGCTATCCCCACCGCAACATCAGGCTGCTTGTATAAGTGGTTAAAAAGACACACTGGGCAGTGAAGACAAACAGTAATCACCACTGCAGCCACAGCCCCACAGTGGCGCGACCACAAAACTGGCATTCATAAAATAAGGAACTACATACAAGAAGCTGCCTACGCTGAAAAAATAGACTTTTCAGATGCTAGAGGTGTTAAATATAAGCGTGAGCACATTTTCACCAGGGTTCCACAGGAGGTAGCAGTGATATCTCAGTGGCTGAAATACTGTGGTGATAGGACATTTTATGGCATATGGTGTGATAAGACAACCCTTTTAATTTATTGGCTTCAGCTCAAAAAAATGATGTAGAATAGTGAATACTGAGAAGACATGTTGCATTTAATTGCTATATCTGAGGAAAATAAAGTTTCCCAGAGAAGCAGCTGCGTTTTACTTATTGATACTGTAGTGCCCTCACTTTCCCAGTATAAGGCCCATGGATAAGACTGCTCACACTGGATCATGTATGAGTACAATCAGGTGAACACAGGGTCCCCCAAGTCCTTTGGCTTGTATAGTGTCATGCGTGATGTAGTGTCACATCATCTCGTGTACTGAGGCACTGTCTCTCAGGTGGGATTAGTGGTAGGTGACAGAGCCAGCCAGGCAGCCGCACGGGGATGTGGTTTTGAGGAGCACGAGAGGAATTCCCAATTCCTTACTGACATGGTACAGAGTCCGATGTGGTACTGACATTGCAGAAGACAAGCAAATCAGAGGGAGCCTTTCCTCAGCCTCTCTTTTTGCCTAATACAGCATTTGTGAATTTCCTAGTTTTACTCAAAGGTTCACAATGTTTTCAAATCTATGTTAGTATGTGTTAGTACTGGTAAACACTAACAATTTGCATGTGACTGCCCTTTTCTCACTTGCACCTTGCAGTGGGTAACTGTACTCTGCATGAATGGATGTTGTTCAGTGTTGTTTGTGATTTTGTCCATTAACACAGTGTGGTATGCTTTTCAAGAGGTGATATATGCCACGTTTTTAAGCACAACCACTGATTTTCAACCTAAGTCTTTTCTCATGCCCAAAACTTGTCATACAGTCATCGTGAATACCAGTAAGCAAACAAGAGATTTCTTACTGACTTCTTTCCCTCTCTAGTATATATATATCCATGTAGAGAACTTCTGAGCAAGGGAAAAGAGCAAAGTGCCTTTGACAAAGAGCCTACTAGCTTGGTAAAGGTTTTGATCCTTATTTCTGTTCTTCTCTTGTTTTAATTTGTGGTTATTTCTTGCTAAGAACAAGAGATATTTTATTTTGGTGTTTTGGTTACTTAACTTGCTAATTTACAATGCATTTAACCTGAATTTTAAGAGCTGTCATGTGGGTATAATGGGAATGTGGAGGGTACAAAAGTAAAGTATGTATACAGCTATTACACTTTACTTGTTCACATCAGCATCTGTCACTGATAAAACACAAAGCACAGTTTTAACCTTTTGTGATTTTGCAAGGGGGAAATGAATTGCACCAAAATAATACTCCTGTTTATTAATTTCTTAATAAAACTGCAAGTACAAATACAAAATCACATCAGTTTTGAAAATACTTTCAACTTTCCTTTAGCAGAACTATCAAACAATAGATTTACTGGCATTCCTTAAATAAATTTCTTCATTTGCTGATGTAGCTAGGATTTTTTAAGCTTAGTACAAACTAATTACTTTTTAATATTTTCTTGCCTTCAGAAAAATATACGTTTCTGATTTTATATAGATTTTTTTCTCAACCTTTGAAGTGTCCACTCTTACTGAATTTGTATAGATATAGATAGTTTCTTTGTAGTCAGAAGAGAATGGCTGAGTCCACCCAGGAAAAGAAAATAAAAACAGCAAACAACAAAAACTGAGACTTTTATAGCCAGCAGCAGTTACAGTATCTGGGCAAATAGTCAGATATCTTACTAATTTCCAGAAAAAAACCAAGGATCTGTAACAGGCATTTAAAGTAACACAGGTCTAGCATGAAGCCTTCATAGTTGTATACATCCCTTAATTGTATACCACTCGCCTACTAGATGAATAGAGTTGTTTCCATTTACTTTTTCCTTTGAGCTCTGATTGAGTCATCTGTCACAGGGCGAAAATGTGAAGCCTGCAAGCCTGCAAAGAAACCTTCCACAGAGCCTCAGAAAATATGCTATGTCTTGCAAGTCCAACCATCATTTCTACATGATCCTGGAACTTCTACCTGACTCAATTTTTACTCAACATGCAGCAATTCAGGCTTTTCCCTTCTGCTTTTCATGATTTCTGAGGCCTTCAAAAAAGTGCAAGCATACATTTTCACTTCTGCAAATAAACTCAGTGATACCTGTGAGCACTCGGCAGTTCTCTCATAACACTATGACAAGTTCAAAAAAAACCCAAACCAGATCAAATGAAGATGTTTCTTAACATAGGTCATATTTAAACTATAGAATTCACCATCACGTGGCAGTTTAGATGACAAGAGTTGTTATGGGCTCAAAAAGGGAGTTGACAAATTCACAGAGGAAAAAAAATATCAAAAGGTATCAAACACAAATATATCTTTCATGACTAAGGAAGTCCATGAACCACAGATTACTAAAAACTGGGAAATTGTATCTTGAAGTATATATGTTTGCCTTGCTCTTATGTTCCTCCTAAAGCACCCATGCTGGCTATTTACAGAGATGCAGTAATGAACTAGATATATCTCTCTGCTCTTTATGTTCTGCATATTATGCAGTAAAGTTTAGATACCCAAAACATAGAAGAAAAAATAGAGAAAGTAATTGTATCATAAAAATGTAATGCTAATTTCTGGAAAGCACTCCAGGAGTCATACAACAAGGCAATGAGGCATATGGTACTCACTGTTTGAGATCAAAACCCACTCCCTGAAATGCTAAAAGCTAATAATGTAGATTATTTACTGTTGGCTCTTGATGGTCATTTGGCATTTGACCAGTGAGTAATTCATGGATCAGGAGGGAGGATTGCTTCCTGATTAAATGGATAACAAACATTTTGAGCAGATGCTCAACATGAATACAAACCAATAATAATGCACTTCCACTGTGAACTTTTGAAATTTATGGACAATTTCACAGATACAGCATAGCAGCCCAAATACTTACTGGCAATAGCTGATTAGATCTCATAGATAAAGTGAAATAGCCATTATATTTTTATGTTAAAGGGTATACATATATCCCTTACATTGTCGGGGTCCTCATTAGACCCCTCCTGCTCTGGAGCAGCCTGATAACCTGTAGCAAAAACCATAGCTATAAATTTAGCACCTGAGCTATTCTCACCGTTTTCCCTAGTTTTAGAGGCAATGCTTCCAACTTGTCTTTCGCAGAGGACCATTTGATATCTGAAAAAGTTCTTAACAAAATTATGCCTGAACGGATACGGTTAATGTATCTCTTACAACGCCAGCATTTTAGGACTTTTCTTGCATTGGGAAAGATCATCCCCGAGCTTTCAGTGTAACACATGAGCTTGTAGCAGAGAATCCAAACCATATAATCTATGATCTCTTTTTTATTATTATTATTTTTCTGTATTAAATCTCACAATTTCTCACACAATTAATATTTCTCTCTAATCTAATTGGACCTGACTACAGAATTTCTAAAATTCAGTGAAGCAAAAGTGGGAATGATGCAGATTATATAGGTTAATATGAGCATTGTTACAGAAAGTAACATACATGGGTAACTTGGCAACTCAGTGATAGGTGAATCTCAGCAGAAAATTCAGAGTCAGTAATAGCGGAAGGGATGATTTCAAGTAATCAGAGCTGCTGATGGCTTCTCCATTGACTACAGCCACTCGAATAAAGTTTTAAGAATTTTTCCTTCACCAACACTGAAAATAACTGCTCATTTTGCAGTTCTGTTCAGAATAATAAACAAGATACATTACGAAGGTGCATCAACAGGTAATGCTGCAATTAGATATTATAACTTTACTATTCGCTTATAATATTGCATTACTTTTGGTCACTTGTATTGAAAAGATCCAGCAGAAGGCAATTTGAATGATTAGAGTCTTGGAATCATTTTTATATGAAAGAACAAGATCTGACAAGATAAGCATTTAGAATAATCAGTATTTTAGAAGGACATTGCTCAAATGTGTATGAATTATTTCACAATCAAAGGGCATAGGAGCATCTAAAAAAAATGTGACATTAAAAAAAAAAAAACAGGAGAAGAATGTGTTTACAGGCATAGTTTGGGACCACTGACAAAAGCCAAGGGTGTCGGAATTTCTTCTGGCTTACCAGAACCCAGTATAACCACTGGTCAGAGAGCAGAGGCTGACTGCAAATGTGCTGCAGACTCCAGGCCCTTGCCTCGCGGACCCCGGTGGTATATGGACAATACTTTGGGACCCACCCGTCTCCACACTGAGCTGTGGGGGCTCCCTGGCACAAGATGTTACAAAGCAGAGCTTTAAGGAGGATTCAGTATTTTACACGTGAAGAATGTCTGCAATTCCACTCAATAAAATACAATATATGTATTACAAAAAGATGCATACCTTCATGCTTCAAGACATTATCCATCCCTAACTTCCTGCATTGGAGAAACTATTCAATAACATGCTATTGCAAGCTGCTGTGGGGATTTTTTAACTGTTTGGTTTGGGGTTTTTTTCTGAAAAGTTTGGTATTCTCTCAATTCAAAGAAAAGACATTGGAAGAAATAAACTACTGGTTGGATCTGCTGTGACAATTTATGTATTACTTGATTAGTGCTTTGTCATATGAAAGAAAGATTAGTGTTTTGGATGCTGAAGGCTTAACAATTATGATTAAGGTAAAAAAGGGAACACATAGTGTTGGAAAAACATCATAAAATAAAGACTGGGAGAAAGCAAAGCACGTATCATGGGATTATAATGACTAGTACCATCTGGGAAACAATAGTTGGCAAGGAAAATACTCAGGAAGTAAAGATAATGTTGCTTCCTTCTAGCATAGTCAGATCAATTCAAAAGGTAGTTGAGACCTAATACCTTGTCTGAATAAACCATTGAAAAGAAATTTGGATGATGCTGGACTCTTAGTCATCCCAGTAAATTTAAAATGCTGATTTTAAAAAGTGTGGGAAGAGCATTAATGCAGAACTACTGAAGTTTCAAAAAGGAAGAATTCTTTTTTTGTTTTAAATTTAACTAAGATTGACTACAACTGAAAAAATAGTGGGACATATATCAAGAAAAATAAAGTTATTCAGCAAGAGGAAACATTCATTGAGGAAAAGAAAAGAAGATTCAATGGACAGGAATATAGTTATTACATAGACACTGAGGAGATAATTTAAATTGAAAAATAATAATGAATGGGAATGTTATAAAAGCAATAATGAATGCAACTGAGAAAATTCAGAAAGTATTCCAAGTAACTTGTAGGAATGCAGCAGGAATAACAAATAGTTTTAGGGACAAGTATATGATATGATGAATACACAAGCCAGCAATGTGCGCTTGCAGCAAAGAATGGTAACGGTGTCCTGGGCTGCATTAGGCAAAGTATCACCGGCAGGTTCAGGCAGGTGATCCTGCCCCTCTGCTCAGCACTGGTGAGGCCACATCTGGAGTGCTGGGTCCAGTTCTGGGCTCCCCAGTACAAGAGAGACACAGACATACTGGAAAGAGCCCAACAAAGAACCAGTGAGATCATTAAAGGACAGGAGCGTCTCCCCTATAAGGAAAGGCTGAGAGAGCTGGGACTGCTCAGCCTGGAGAAGAGAAGGCTCAGGGACGATCTTATTAATGTCTATAAATACCTGAAGAGAGGATGCAAAGTGGACAGAGCCAGGCTGTTTTCAGCGGTGTCCATGACAGGACAAGAGGCAACAGGCACACACTGAAACACAGGAGGGTCTGTCTGTACATCAGGAAACCCTGTTTCACTGTGAGGGTGACCAAGCACTGGCATAGGTTGCCCAGGGAGATTGTGAAGTCTTCCTTCTTGAAGATATTCAAAAGCCGCCTGGACACAGTCCTGGGCAACTGGCTCTACGTGGCCCTGTTTGAACACGTGTTAAATCAGATGACCTCCAGAGGTCCTGTCCAACCTCACCTATTCTGTGATTCTGAGTAAGGAAAGGTGCTGGAATCGTGAACAAACAGGAGGTATTCACTGAGCAGGAATTTTGTCTATCTGAGCACTTGGAGAATGGAACTTCTAGTATCAAGAATGGAACTATTGATAAAAAGATCTTTAAAAGAGGTAGGATACATTTGGAAGAAACTTCTGTAATTTCACACATAGGTTTAGTGCACAGCTGGAGGAAAATCAGATGAATGGATACATGGAAATAGAACAAGAAATACTGAAGAGTAAAGGGAAGAGACAGCATGATGAAAAAGTGTCCTAATATTAATGACAACAAAAGCAATGCATTTACTGAGAGTATTGCATATTACCTGGTTAGAAATAGATGAGGTCAGGGGAAAAAAACCACTGAAATATTTATATAACAATAAGTTTTAGCAATAAAATGAGTACTCTCAAAGTACTCACACAGCAGGTGAAATTGGATACAATAGGAATAACAGAAATCTGACTTGCATGCTGCCTTAAAGGCCTTACCCTGTTTAATGCAAAGGACTTTCTTTTTGCAGTTCAGTAGCCTGCTTTTCACTTGCAGCTCTGCAGTATCACTCAAGTTGTCCTGGCCAGTGTTTTCCAGAGCTTCCCTGGCAGCATTTTTCCCTTGCTCTTGTTCTCTTGTTCTTGCAATCTTAGACCTGCAAACCCCAAAACTGTTGTTAGGGCAAGGTCTCATGGGAAGTCACCCTGCAAATGCATCTCAACATCCTTTGTGCATCACATGGACTCTTGTGACTCTCAGGAAGGTCTCATAGCAGTCATGAATGCTGCCCATGACTTGTGTCGATGTGGGACTCTGCTGAACTGAGACACAAAGGAACCTGGTGAGAAGCACTAGAAGTCTTGTGTTTGCCTGTGTGAAAGCTGTCTGGAGCTTGCAGGTAAGGTAAAAATTGAAGAAGGGTCTTGAAGTCTGAGAAGGGCATATTAGGATTAATCATACAGCAGAGAGGTCAGTAAAGAGAGCTCTGCCTAGAAAGCCAAGATATACTGAGATAAATTGAGAATTTTTGAAAGCTGAACTAAGCTCTCTCTTTAAAGGAAAAAAAAGTTAAAACCAATAGCAGATTTACCAGACATGTATCTGTGTTGGAAAAGAGGTCAAGGAATAAAGAATCACTATGCCATGCTGTGATGACTAGGTACAGTTTAAAGATAATCAAAATATAGTCCCAGACCAGATTAATATTTTGCTTTCCTTCTCAGTAAGAGTAATTATATTGAACATAGGGCAAAGACAGGATGGTTAATGGGAAATGAGAGCACAGAAACAAATAGGACTTCAACCAAAGTATAATCAAACTTCAGGACAGCCTGCTGTGTTACAGTGTGTTTTATGGGAAACTAGTATTTTAGCTGGATAAGGAAGGGATTAGCAGAAAAGTTGAATGACCTTGAGGACCAAAGTAATAGAAATGGGAAGGAATTCAATGGTGCAAAGTAAAAGGTCATGCACTTAGGGATTAATAACAAGAATCTCCGCTATAAACTTGGGAGCTCATCTGTTGAGAATGACAGAGGAGGGGGAAAGCTTGTGTTTGCTGGTCAGTCACAGGAAACCTGGATGATGTGGTGTGTCTGTGAAATAGGCAAAGAAGGCTATATCCGCTAAGAGGGAATGAAATAATAGTGCCTTTATATGAATCATTGGTAGGGCTCCATGTATAACAGTAGCTGTCCATGTCCAGGGAAGGATTCAGAATGGGACAGAGGCACGGGAAGTCTGCTAGGAAGATCACAAGAATAAAAGCCTTTTATATAACAAGTGTCAGCAACTGGATTTTTTTAACAAATCAAAGGTTGAGATATTCTCTGTAAAAATGTCTTGAGGGTATTTTTTCATTCAACACCAGGAAGATAATACAGCTGTTTAAACTAAAGGACAGCGGTGAAACAAGACAGTCATAAATTAGCTGTGACAGTATTGAGGCTGGAAATCAGAGGAAGGTTTTTAATGACAAACATGAGACTATCAAGTAGTTTTTTAGTAAAAGAACTGGTGGCAAAGCTTAAATATTTTAAGTCAGAGTTTCAGCAATTTATACAAGGAATTTTATGAACTTGCATTATTCAGAGGTTTTGTAGTATATTGGCCTGGAGGTCCCTTTCAGTCTTTTTTAGATAAGATTGACATTACTGTATTGGGTTTGCATGGTAACGTTTTGGTAACAACTGGGGGCCACAGGGATGGCTTTCTCTGAGAAGCTGCTAGAAGTTTCCCCCATGTCTGATAGAGCCAATGCCAGCTGGCTCCAAGACAGACCAGCTGCTGGCCAAGGCCAAACCCATTTGTGATGGTGGTAGCGCCGGTCTGATAACATATTTAAGAAAGGGGGGGGAAAAAACCCCAACTGCACAATTGCAGTGAGACAGAGGAGTGAGAATATGTGAGAGAAACAACTCTGCAGACACCAAGGTCGATGAAGAGGGAGGAGCTGGAGCAGATACCCCCCTGCAGCCTGTGGTGAACACCATGGTGAGGCAGGCTGTTCCCCTGCAGCCCTTGGAGGGCAATGGTAGAGCAGATATCCACCTGCAGCCTGTGGAGGACCCCATAACAGAGCACGTGGATGCCCTGAAGGAGGCTGTGACCCCGTGGGAAGCCCGCACTGGAGCAGGCTCCTGGCAGGACCTGTGAACCCATGGAGAGAGGAGCCCACGCTGGAGCACGTTTCCTGGCAGGACTTGTGACCCCATGAGAGACCCATGCTGGAGCAGTCTGTTCCTGAAGGACTGCATCCCATGTAAAGAACCCACATTGGAGCAGTTCATTAAGAACTGCGGCCTGGGGGAAGGACTCATATCAGAGAAGTTTGTGGACAACTGTCTCTAGTGGGAGGGACCCCATGCTGGAGCAGGAGAAGAGTGTGAGGAGTTCTCCTCCTGAGGAGGAAGGAGCAGTAGAGGCAACATGTGACAAACTGACCACAATGCCCATTCCCTGTCCCCCTGAGCCGCTTTGTGGGGAGGAGGTAGGGAAATCAGGAATGAAGTTGAGCCCGGGAAGAAGTGGGGGGGGAAGGTGTTTTAAGATTCAGTTTTTATTTCTCATCATCCTTCTCTGATTTGATCGGTAATAAATTAAATTATTTTTCCCCAAGTTGAGTCTGTTTTGTCTGTGACAGTAATTGTGGAGTGATCTCCCTGTCCTTGTCTCGACCCACGAGCCCTTCATTATATTTTCTCTCCCTTGCCCAGTTGAGGAGGGGAGTGACAGAGTGGCTTTGGTGGGCACTTGGTGTCCAGCCAGGGTCAACCCACCACAATTACCTAATCAAAGGGCAAACCTATCACTGACCCTCATTGCTTTCTGTGAAAGCTACCAGCCAATCCTGCCATCAGTGAAATTCTGTCAGAAGATCTGCTTGTACACATATTCTGCAAATTCTGCTGATTAATTATCTCTAGATCAACTGCTGTGTGGCTGAGGACAATAGCACTGATTAGAAGAGAAGGATTAATTATAGCAAGTGCCTCAAAGTACAGCTATGGACAATATCAGGATATCTTTCCTTTAAAGCAGTGAGATTTTTTTCTCCTTTTAGAAAAATATGTATGTGGAAGGTGTTGGACTAAGGCCCATAAAGGAAGTGTATTAGGCACAGAAATAGTTCAGTTAGCAAGTTGTTGTGCAGATTTCCCAGGTGCTGCCATAGGGGGTTTTTTTAAGCCAAAATTGTAATAAGGAATTACTTTATCTGTGTGTCTGTGTATCTGTTGAAAGGATATTTTACTGTTCTGGTTGCCATATGACCACGGATATGGTAAATGCTAAATGGCATCCTAAATAAATTGTTCTTCGTGACCATGGATAGATAACAGAAGAGAGATCACAGAGGACTTTGCACGATCACATGCACGTACATGCACAAACATTTCCATACACACCAAACAGTCCACATAACACTAGTCTGAACATTTTGAGTATTTAAAACATGTACTCAGTTCTTGGTCCACACATAGCAATGTCATGTTCTGCCTGTGGGCCGTTGTGATATAACTCATAGGACCAAGAAGGAAACATGACAAACATAGGAAAGCACACGGACCTAATAAAAGTATGTCTACTTGTTTTCTTGTCTTAACAGATGACAGATCTCCTCATCAATGTATACCTTTAATATATATAACAGCTGTCCATTATTTCAGAGTCTTTGATGATTTTTATTGGTGTAGAGAATCTGTCTTGCTTTTCATTTTGGAAAAATACAACACCCAGCCCATTTGCTTGCTAGATCTGATTCCTGTGGTAGTCTTTGTCCCAGCTGCCTGAATTGTGGTGGGAAAGGATAGCAGCAGACCTTCACTCGGGTTGGGCTGACAAAAAGGCATCTTATCTACACGAGTGCAGTTACAGCTTCACTTTAAGCTGCCTTCTGATCCCATGTCTGAATGCTGTTGTAATTGGGTTGGTTATACAGATTTTTACTGCAAATACAAGCACTAAAAGTGCTGGCTGGTCAAAGAATTTAGGTATTTTCCTGATTTTAAGAAGTGACTTGAGTGGGGCATCTCTAGCCAGTCATATGTGTAAGTACCTGGCTGAATTAGAGCCAAGGTGCTTGAGTGTAATTCTTGCCAGAGAACGGCCTTTTTCCTATATTTGGCCAAATCTGTCCCACTGAGTTCAAAGAGAGATTACAGATTCCTTATCTTTCGTTAATTCCTTTGGATCACCTTATTCATCCAAGTCTATGACAAGTTCTTTCTGATCTTTAAGGTAGCTGGGAAAGAGATAGTTCCTGAAAAGGTGGGCCTAGCCCAGCCAGGAACATGCCTTTATAAAATAATGGCTGATTTTAGTAAATAAATAATAGAATATAGTTGTATAATATATATTTAAAATATAAAATATTTAATAGAAGTAAATAAATAATATAGTATGATAAAATGGTCAGGAACCTGGCACCCAAAGGATGTGGAAAGGCTGCAGGTAGCAATCAGCTCTTCTAGGTCACACCTCCACGGTTAAATTTTAAAGTTAATAAAATAGATTGGTGCCAAGAGTATTTCCTGGGGATAACAGATGTTCTGAGAGTAGGAAGCAAAAGGCACCTTCTCTTTTTAATACTTGTCAGCTCAAAGTGCTCTGAAAGGGAAAAGGTTACTTATCCTTTTGTTGTGTCTTTTTCCAAAGTTCAGTCACTGTCCTACAGCACATTTCCAAGTTAATTCATTAACTGACACTATTTGCTCTGTATTCCCATTTTTTGCCTCAGCGTTCTTTGCTTTTTATTCACCCATCATTATCTGGTTTGGCACTCCACTTTGTGGTTCCTAACTTTGCCTTCTCCATATTCTGCATCCATATTCTCCGTGTTCCTGCATCTGGAAAAAGCACAGGGAGAGGTTGTGAAGGATGTGCACCCAGCGCTATATTTCTACTTGGCAGAAGCTACAACTCCTCCCATCTCGGGTTCCTCTGATGGCAGAAGGCAACAGTGCATGCTGAGCACTTAGCACAGTCTTGACCCTTCTAGCAAGGTGTAAATCAATTAGCTGTTAAAGTAGCAGCCTGAGATAAGGCTGTAGAATGAGGGAGAAGAAAATTATGGCTATCCTGATTTGGATCTTAGGATTTTTATTTTTTTTTTTTTTTTCCACAGGGACAGCTCGTCAGTGCAGCTATTTTCAGTTCTGGTTAATAGTTTCAATGCATCTGATATGTAAATGTTTCCAAATGTGAGGCTAATTCTGAATAGAGCTGAATTCCTTCAGCCCCCAGTGATTGCAAGGGGTAGTTCAACACCTCAGAGGCCTTATATTTGAAAGTATCAGCTATCTCATCTGCACTGATTAAGATTAATTAAGATCCACTGAGGATAAAATGCTGAACACTCTCACTTTTCAAAGTACTCCCTACGCTGAGTAATGATTATTTTCCTGGGTAAACTTTGCCAAGACTGGGACCTTAGTAAAGCATTTAAAGCTCTAAAAGGCAGCATTTACTCATATGAATTATGCCATTTTACAGCAACAGTTCCAGAGCGCTACTCACATGAGTAAGAATTGCAGTTCGTCCATCATTAGGAAAGCTACCAATAAATAAATGTTAAAATATAAATACATAGACATATTCTTAATGGTGCAAAGCAGAGACTTTTTTAAAGTGTACTAATAATTTAACCTGCCAATAAATGTTCTTAATGAAACCCTTCAGACCAGTGTTGGAAGAATTTTGCTTGATACAAGTGGAAAAATTGTGCATATTAACCTGATGGGGGGTCACTCAAGGCAATGTGCTTGCATGTGCATTTGAGAGGCTCTTCATATAAAGGAGAAATATTCAATAACAGTAAAATACAAATATCGCTTACACCATTAAGAAAATAAAATAAGGAAAGATATATGAAGATTTTCAGACTATGTTTACATTATTGTTTTTACACATTTCTTCTTTTGAGTGAAGAGACCTGTTTGTTTAAGGAGAACACAGAGTCCATACGACACAGTGAATAAATTTAAAAAGCTTTTGTATTTAAAGCCCAGATACGTCGTAAAACACATTCAAATGCAAAATAAAATGCCCATTATTTTCCTCCTGCCCTTAAATTTTAGAATGGTGATGCCTTAATCCATATGAGGACAATTTTTCTACTCAACACAAGAAGTTTGTGCAAGAAACCTGTCCAAACAAGATGTCCTCTTGTTATGTTTAGCATAACCTTACAAACCGGATTGTAAAACAGTTAGAGAATTGCCTGCAGAGAACCATGAAGGCTCTGCTCCCACTAATTTCAGCTTTCACTGCCAGGCCTCCTGCCCTTCAAGACTTCAGCTGCAGCAAACTTTTCTTTTCTTCTTCAGGATATAATTAAAGATTACTTCACAAAGTGTTTTCTTCACCTGCCTAAATATTTCCCGCTTCTCGTCTTTCTGTGTTCCCGCTCTTAGACACAAAGGAAACTGTGACAAATGCCAGGTTTCTGAGAGGGAGAGAAGTCCCGTTCCTTCCTCAGTTGTTTAAATAGGAAAGTTTTTAAAATGTAAGCAAGGCTGCCGAAACGCTGCAAGTCCATAGGTAGATTGCTCCCTCTCCTGGCAAACCTGCATATTGCAGGACCATTTTTTTAACCTCCTAAAAATGAGGTCTATTAATACCTCTGGTTTATTGCCGATTATTATTGTTGATCACTTCTTATAAAAAGTTCACACAAATTATGAAGTATTTCAAATTAAGATCTGATCTGTGGTACTACACTATAGTGGCTACAATAAGGAAAAGAGCATCGCTAAACACATATAATAAACAGATCCATTGATATTTCTCAAGGCCCAGCTCTAACTGAACCTGCCATTTTTTGTGAAGAAGGTTGTGAAGCAGGTACACAAGAACTTTAACATACCTCTGCAGAAGAGAAGATGGGAAGCTTATCTGGATTCTACATATACTGGAGCATCACTTTACCAGGACATCTATATCTATGTGCTCCATTTTATAGTTTCAACCAACCTGAGGTCATATTTGGTTCTCAGAGTTTGCTATGCCCTGTTTCTAATCAAGTCTGAGGTTTCCCTCAGCCTTAGATATTTCCTAAAACTAGTCAGAAGCCTATATTTCTGCAGATCTCCCAGTCAATAATGCCTTGACACACCAGTTGCAAAAAGAGCACAAACTATTTTCAGTGTTGCTGGTGCTCCAAGATTTTATTATGAAGCTCAAAATGTGTGATTTTTTTCATGTAGCCACAACTCATGGAGCCAAGTGTCCATCAAGAAACTAAATCTTCATTTTGAGACATTTTAGAAGCTGCTGGAGTAAAACATCAGAAATAAAAATCCCTGAAATCTCAAAATCTGGGAGGAAAAACCATCTATGCTCAATTTTTAAGTTAATACCATGTGTGAGGGTTTGATTTGTGAGGGCTTTGTTTTCCAAAGCTTGGGACTGACATTATTACCTGAAATCTTTTACTGTTGATAGAGTGAGGTTAGCTATTTTTTGGCTAGTTGTGAAAACAATCCCAATAATCCCAAAAATCCCAACCCAATAAAAAATTATAAAATGAGTCAGACTTATTAATTCATTCTACCCCTTTAGAATGATGTGGCCTAGAGATGCTTTTTTCTTTGTGGATAAAAAGCTGAGGTCTTAAGGCAAATCACTAATTTCCAAGTTTCAGAATAGGAGTAAAAATAATAACCATTATGAGACAGTCAATAAAACCACCTTTTAGTGTTAGCTGAACATACGGGGAACGTCTGTGCCACTCAAAGGTATAGACACTAGCAAAGAAGGGAAAAGGAAGTGCTTACCTTCTCCTTTGGAGCAGATGCTTCAGACAGAGGATACCCTGGAAAAGGGTACATGACAAGCCAGGTCTGGTGGGACAGGTTGGAGCCATGAGCCCCATCCTTGTGAGAAGAACTGAACAGCAATGGTGGGAAAAGGCAGAGAGAGACAGACACATGCCTGAAGCATCTTCTACTGCCAGAACCTGATGGTGATAACTGGATGAGCATAATGCTGACCCTCAAGGTCAGGGGGAAATGTCTGTTAATGTTAATGGCAGAAATGTCTTGTATGAGAAGGAGATATTTAAGATATTTTTCTTAACAGGTGAACAGATCATGAGGAGACCATTTCTATCCCTGTTTCAAGTCTGGTAATCACAATTTCTGTGGAAGTTCAGTTCTCCTGGGTGTATAAGGATGGGTAACTCAGGCATCCTCTGTCTGGTTAGACTCCTCTCAAACCCCAGCACTTTGGCTCATTTTCCACACCAGACAAGCAATATCCGTAGTATTGTTGTTAGTGTTGATTTCACAGAGGAACATCATGGTTTGTTAGAAAATACGGCAGAGTTTCCTCCAATAATTGCATGACTCACTATCACCAAAGTGGATGTTTTCCAACAAAGCTTCCAAAGGCTAAGCAACCTCCATCAATAGACATTTCCTTTGAATAATGGAATAATGGAAAAGATTTTCACAACTGGTAGTAAAGCTGTGTAAAAATAGAAAGTCTCCTTTCTTGCAAAACTTGGAAGCAAGAAGCAGTCTTGGTGGGTCTGAGACACAGAGACATCGAGCCAGGAAAGCCAGTTCTAGCACATGGTCTCCAGCCTTCTCCCACCCTCCAAATATGTAGTTAACGTCAATCTTTTCTGGTACAGAACTAAACACCCCTCCTAGTACCATCAGTTAGGTTTAAGGAAAAGTAAGTTCAGAAGACAGAAATCAGGAGAGAGAATTTAGAGGGTGTGAAACAGAACGAGAAGATAAATGAAGCAACCAAAAATTCCTAGACAGCTAATATCCATTGTGATCTGATCTTGGAAACTCATATTCAGATAAGAATTTGGATTTCACATCTATATGCAAGCCTCTGGACTTAGGAAAGATCTCACCTGAATAAGGCAGGAATCTGCCTTTAAAAGTATACAACCACATCATGTTAGGAAAACAAGCGTATCTTTGCCATTCAGAAGTTTGATGAATATTTCACTCCCAAGAAAATAAAACACCCGTATTGTGTAGATTTCATGACACTTATGAAAGTTAGGAGAAACTGAGCAATTTTTTTCGTAATGCTCTCAAGCAAACAAGTAATCCTTCATTGCAGATCAGGCACTGGCCAGTTTCGTTGTATGAGATCAGAAAGTGATTAGAGTCAGGGATTCAAAGATAAGTGAAAACCTGGTGGAAGATGCAAATTTGGCTTTGGGGAAGGACCTGTCAAGCTTCATATATATCTCTAAACAGAATGAAAGAAATCAAGATGAAAGGAAAGCAAGAAGGAAAGAAATGAGGAGGCAGTCACACCAAACAGGCTAACAGGAAAGAAAACTGAAAGGAAAAGGATACAGTAAAGAACTCAGAAGATACTTTCTCAGGGACAAAGATATTGCAAAGCACAGATTTGCATGAGATAACAGCACAAAGAAAACCCAATGTCCAGCAGCTTACAAACACCACAACATCTGAGAAGTTCTTCTCAGAACATAAAGTTTCTGAATACCACACTGAAAATTGCCGTTTAGTTACCCATCATTTTTGTAAGTAAATAAGAGTTCCAATATTCAATAATTTTTGGTTGAAAAAGAAAAAAAAGGAAAGATAAGGAATTGCATACAGCTTTAAAAATCTGACAAGTAGAACCACTCTACTATCATGATCTAATATACACCTTGTTGAAGGTCTCCTTCTTACAAAAACTGAACATCACAAGATGGAAGAATCAAAATGGAACAGACTCTTATTGTGAGGAAAACTGCCTTTTTGTACTGCAACTGCTACTTCCAGGGTATCATGGGGAAAGCCGGTATAGGTTTTTTGGTTTTAAAACAGTCAAGTGAGCAACACTGCAGAGCTGGAACTTACGCCCACAGAGTAGTGGCACTTTTTGCCAGGAGCTAAGAGCACTCAAATCTCATGGGCTCCTATGGAAGCTCTGAGCATCTTAAAAAAAATAAATTCAGCATCTTGCATCTCAAATACTCTTCTGCTCTGCAGGGAAAAGCTTTGCTCAAGGGAAAGATTTCCATTTGATATAAGATGTCTAAAGAGTGCACTCTGTGTCTGAATATATATAAATAAATATATAATGTCTAACTTTTAAAACTAGATGAAATGGTAAAAGCAAATGTACTTCAGATAAATATGCTTTTTTTGGTACCTAAATCTATTTTCTGTGAGGCAGTTGGGCCCAGATTTATTTTATTTTTGTGGTTTTAAGGATTTTTTCTTTCATTCTCAAGGGTCCTGTGAGTCAAAACCAAAGTAGATCTTGCTGTCTTTTATAATTAGATTTAAACAGATTAAGCTGGGTATTTATTTTGTGCAGGTTGCTTAAAATAATTAGCATCAAAATGATCAGAGGTAGTCTTTGAAGTTCATATCACTTAATATGAAGTGATGGAATTTCACACCGGTATTGGTACTACTGGTTCTCTGAGCGGACTGGCAATAGCTTAATACCATTAAGACAATGAGCACTACAAAGTAATAGGATCAAGACTCATTATATGAAAACGTAACACCTAGAAGGCACAGTGAAATCTGTGCTACTAGTGTTTTTGATGCACTAGTACATTTAGGGTCTCTCTCTTAGAAGTGTTTAAAAAAGAAACTTCATGGCTTTCCTCTTCCTTCCTTCCTTCCTTCCTTCCTTCCTTCCTTCCTTCCTTCCTTCCTTCCTTCCTTCCTCCCTCCCTTCCTTCTTTCCTTCCTCCCTCCCTTCCTTCCTTCCTTCCTTCCTCCCTCCCTCCCTCCCATTGTATTTTAGGGCCAGTTATCTTTAAGAATGTATTTAGGAGGAGAAACACAGACATCAGATGCCAAACACAGCTTGCAAATGTTTTGAAATTTGCAGAGGATGTCAAATTCCTTGTGAAAGACATTCTAGTCTATGAATAAAATTAGATTATGCTAGGTTTTTTTAATAGGTGTATTTAGAAAAAGACTTCTTATAAGATAGGCTGATGCTGTTGTTTTATTCTGCCTTTAGTTTTCTTAGGTAAACAGCCCATCTATTACTGTTGGAAGTAGGGAAGAATACCAGTTCTTGCCCTCTCATTACCTGTGGAAAAGAACTATGCACAGCTACAGAGGTATGGTCCTAATTTTTTAAGTTTCTTAATGTTTCTTGGCATGAGCTCCACGACCACAATTCCTGTTGGCCTTAAGGATGGAATATCTTTGAAGTTGTTCAGAGGTACCGTAGCATGTGATAGAGCACCGTAGTTGCATCTTCGTTACTAATACAAGCGGGAGGATCCTTTTTAAAATTTATAAAGTGCAGCTAGTTCCTGTAAAGAAGGAACAGAAAAAGATGAGGACACAAAAGGCTGTTTTGTATAAAAAAAGCATGACTCACTATCAGCAATTTTGGATGTCCCCTCCCAGTAGAGCTCAGATTCTCCTTTGGCCTAGTTTAAACAGACTCCAATTGATAGTCATTTCTTTTGAATAGTGGAAAAGATTGCTACAAATATTATCACAACTGTTAGTAATGCTGTATAAAAATAGACAGTTTCATTTTTAAGGACCTGATTTGTTTTATGTGCATAGCCATTTCAACATCTTCATGAAATATGGTAGAAAATTTATCAAAGTTGTCTCAACAATTCCTTTACAGCAAACATGGACTATTCAGGAAAAGTAACTGAAATCAGTGAATTTCCAGCATGAAAAATAACCATATTATTTCTCAGCTTTATTTGTTTAATGAACAATTAGTTGCTGTCATGAATTATATAAACAGCAATTTGAGTTTTGTGTGGTTTATTTGTGTTCCTGTACCGTGTTGAATTTCCCACTCTTTCTTGATTTCTGGGTTTTTGTTCCAAGTTTTTCCTGGTACAGCCTGTAGTAGTTCCTGCTCCTTTAGTCTCAAATCTCTTCTTTATTTCTGAGTATATATTGCATGTGATTGAAGGCAGATCCTCACTATGAGTGAGCCAGATTTGTCTCATGCTTCTGTCAGCAGTTCAGCTGTTGGTGTTGACCACTCTTGCTCCTTGTCCTCAGTACATAAGCACCGTTCATCAAGATGAAGAAGTAGTTGGTGTGTTAGGAAAATCTTTATGGTCACTGTCCTAATTCCACTCAGTAGTGTTTTTCCACAATTCTTTTTGGTTTGCTTTTTCCCCCCCCATAGCAAACTAACTGTGCCATTTCTTCATGTGCTCAAAATCAAACAACTCTTCTCCACCTTGTCTAACATCCAAAACAGGTGTGGTTGGAATTCACTCTCACTCTTACACTCAAGGAAACTTCAATACTTTTCTTCTCAATTAAATTTTGTTACATGACCATGAAAGATACCTGCAATCACTGAAAATAAAGAGCAGCACTTACTCTGAATAATTCCTCATCCACAAATGAAAAGCTCCAGCATATTTCTTACATGGGAAAACTGAGCACATATGAAGGTCTGATATACACATTAAAAACTAGCTCAGGTTCAAAAATCTCATGGGGACAGAGAGTCTAGACCTTTGAAAAATAAGAAAAACACATTTTGAAGAGATTCTGTATTCTCTGCTGGTCTCTCTTCTTGCTTATTCTGTCCATTTAGTCATCTCTAGGCAGGTGCTGTCATAGACAGGATCCTGGCATAGACGTACATTGTTATATTTGTTCTTATGCTATTTTTGTATGTCTTTCCTTGAACAGATGATCATAACGTAACTGAGGCTGCCTAACTATTTGCTGTGTGTTCACCAGTATTTCACTGTTTATTTTATTGCTCGACTTTATGGCATGAAATTTTTCCTTGCTTTGTTTCTGTTTTAGGTTATTATAAGCTATTGTGAAGGGACAACTATTTTCAGCAAAATATGTAGCTATTTCAACAGCAGCAGCGCTACACAAATGGTAAGGAAGCTGTCTGCCCTATAAAGAAAACTGATCCCTTGAAAACTCAGTTTACCCTTTAGGCTCAGACTAAAAAGTGTTTCGATTTCATTCTGATAAGCCACGGAAACTGCTATTTGTAAAGGGTAGGAAGGTTATGTGCCTGCAGCATAATTATTTGCATCTTACTTTTCATTTTCCTGTTAATGCAGTTGCTCGTTCTTCCCTGCTCCTTTAAAGTAGGTGGCTGAAGTGTGAATGTAGCACAATCCTGCAAAATCACAGAAGTCATAGAAAGCATAGATATGAACCAGCTGTTCACTCTGTCTTCCAGTGCAAGACTTGAGGAAAGGAGGAGCATCAAACAAAGCCAGGAGAGATCAAGAGTGAAAAAAACGAAAGAAATATCAGCTTTCTGGCTCTTCATCACAATTGGTAGTTGTCCTTTAGCCTCTTCTATAGAAGCAATACTGGATACTGGAGGCTGGATGGGCTCAAGAGGAAAATGGAAAAGGTCATGAAAAAAAATATATTTAGGATGTTACTAAAAAGACAGCAGTACTGAAAACCATCTCCTGCAGCTAAAAATAATTCGAAGGTGACATAGGATTAGGAAGAAGGATTATATCGGCTTGTCCCATTTTTATCTTTCTCTGGGCCTACATTTAGAGAAAGAACAGCACATTAGATAGACCTGTCGTCTGCCATTCTTGTGTTCTCACCCAGTAGTTAAATGGCACAGAAGACACAAACAAACATAGATACAAAAAATTCTCACACTGGAAAAACTGAAATATACTTCAACAGGTTTTAGTGTACATGAGCATGTTTGTACATATATTTTATCTGGAGTATATATTAACCCATCTCAGTACTTCCATGGTCTATTCCTCTTAACACTAATAATATCATTGATAAAATACTGAGCTCTGGAAAAGCACTGGATTACTTTGTCAGCAGATATCACGTATAAAAGAGTCATAGAATTATAGAATGGTTTGGGTTGGACGGGACCTTAAAGGTCATCTAGTCCAACAGTCCCTGCAGTAAGTAGGGACATCTTCAACTAGATCAGGTTGCTGAGAGTCCTGTCTAACCTGACCTTGAATGTTCCCAGGGATGGGGCATCTACTGTCTCTCTGGACAACCTGTTCCAGTGTTTCACCACCCTCATTATAAAAAATTTCTTCCTTATATCTAGTCTGAATTTACCCTTTTTTAGTTTAAAATCATTACCTCTTATCACAACAGTCCCTGTTAAAAAGTTTGTCCCCATCTTTTTTATAAATCTCCTTTAAGTACTGAAAGGCCACAATAAGGTCTTTTTTGAGCCTTCTCTTCTCCAGGCTGAACAATCCCAACTCTCTCAGCCTGTCCTCATAGGAAAGGTACTCCATCCCTCTGATCATTTTTGTGGCCCTCCTCTGGAACCACTCCAACAGGTCCATGTCTCTCCTGTGCTAACTCCAGAGCTGGACACGTGGGGGTCTCACCAGAGCAGAGTAGAGGGGCAGAATCACCTCCCTCAACCTGCTGGCCATGCTTCTTCTGATGCAGCCCAGGATATGGTTGGTCTTCTGGGCTGTGAGTACGCATTGCCAACTCACAGCTAATGCTTACACCGAAAAGCTATCAGTTCAAATCAAATGGCTCACTTGTTAGTAATCCAAAGCATTCAGAGTTTCACTTGTGTTCATTTCAGATTACATCTGAGAGAGTTACCTGGACATATACAAATAATCTGAACCCTGTGGCCTGTAAACCCAGGCTGAAATTTCTGCAAGGACAGATGTCTTGAACCTTGCATTTTTTTATCAGGTTGAAAAAAATGTGGAAGCAGTGTTTATGAGGTATTTTGGCAGTTTTGTATTTCTTAGCAAGTGAAGAGCCATATGACATACAAGCTTGTCACAATATTTTTTTTTAATCGGAGCAACAGCTTGATTTACATTTGTTTCAATTTCAGGCTGCGACTCACCTCTTTTTTTATTTTAATTAGACTTGTTCAACTCTTCTTGGAATTTTCTGAGTTCTTTGGAAAGACACTGTCAAGATGTACACAGCTTACTTTACACTGCTGACCTTCAGTCTTTTATAAACTATTGTCTTACAAAATTAATTAACCAAATAGCCCATCTATCTAGAGCTGTTTGTATGGACAAATGTGTGTTCATTAACTTTACTGATCTCCTACTTTTGTGACTTGTGTGCTTCAACTTCCTTGTCCTCCATACCTAAGGTAGCTATTTAAAGCAGGATCAGGTCTGATAACATAGTCTACATCTGTTGTACTGTAGATATAGATCAAAAATCTATTTTTGTTTCCCTGAATCAGTTAAAAAGGAGTTAGGCATATCAAAAAACCAACAGAATATACATATGTGTTAAGGTAGATGTTACCTTTCTTCATAGAGCGAGTTTATGCACATCAGTCCTCATTTCGTCATGTGGCCACCAGATTTTATTTCATAAGGGGTATATGCTACCAGCCTTATCTACTCCACCAAGATGCTATTCATCATGATCTAGGATGCCCAGATGCACTCCGAAATTTGGATGTAAAGGCTTAAATTCACCATGTGAGGCTAACGAAGAAGAGGACTAAGCACATGTCAGTCTTGTGCTTTCCTTCTGAAAAGACAGAGAGTATAAAACATCATAAAACTCTGAGCTGTGGACTCAGTCCAGCAGAAATTTTGCAGGAAGCAAAAGGAAGCTTACCTTTGAGAGAACTGCGCTGGTCATGTTCCAGTCTCCAGCACATGTAAATAGACATAACCTCACTGTCAGGAGAACACAGGCAATAAGGCTGTAATGTTTAATCCTTTTTGAATAAGCTATTTAAAGAAGGCCAAAGTGTAGTAAAAACAATTAGAGGCTGTTTATTCCTTGGCTAGTGAAATCTTTGGATATGTGGCGTGTGCTGTGATGGGAAAGAAGGAAGCAGCCATCTCTACCATCAATGACTGTTAGCTTCTGTTCTGGATGTAAAGAATCATTTTTAAAAATTTATTTTCCAAATCTGAACATTGTCTCAGCAAAATGTTTTCAAAAGTTTTCTTTGGATATTTTGAAAATGCATGATCCAAAAGAAATAGTTATTTTGAAATTATGTTCTCTGTTCAACAGCATAGATGCATCTATGAATATGATACTTCTGAAGGCTTGTATTTCTGCTGGGAGTGAATCTGTTTGCTCCAGATTGACGTGTGGGGGTGAGGTGAGGCAGTCTTTTACTTCTTTTGCCTGACTGTATGAGTTTATTATTCAGTGCATGGGACTCGATACCTCTTACTTCTATCTAGGTTTTAAGAGCTTCTAGTTCAGTCACTATGTGTGCTCTATCCCAGTAAAGCACCAATGCATTTTTTTCTGCAAGTACCATGGTCACTATATAATCCAGCCTAGTAGATCTAAGGGCAGTGGGGTGTTCTCCATCTCTTAAGAGAGAGTGAGCTGTCCCAAAATCCCTCCTCACAGTCACACCATGGGGATTTACCCACGGTTCAGGATGAGTGCTGACTGTGTGGCTGATACCAGTGAGACCCTGAGTACCAGCGCAGGAGCCAATAACTAGTGAGAAAGGAGTCTGTCTCCTCTGCGCTGGCTGTGTTTCAGTGCTACTGTAGAACTGATTGTAAAGATGGTTTCTTGATCTCCCATTTTTATGCCTTTCTGCAGGGCTCTGTCTCATTCATTCTGATATTCACATTGCACTGACTTCTTGCTGCTGTGTCAAGGACAGAGTAAACCTTCAGACTGCCAAATGAACGTTGTGGGCAGACTTGGAAACCAAGGGATAATTTCCACCCTGTATGTACATTGCATTTTCCACTCTTATGAGGCTGGTTTCTGGTTTACTAGTCTGCAGGGAGGAAAGGGAACTGCATGAGAAATTCCCATGGTGAGGTCTTTTCTCTTTTAAGTGGAACAAACCTAGAAACATTGTAATGACCCATCATACAAAATGTAAAAAATAAAAAATAAATTATGAAGGGTGACCAAAATGTCTTATTTCAATCAAAAAATTCAAACATCTCATATAAGGGTACTTTTAACTTATAGGTTGTTTTGAAAAGAAAACAGAAATTTCTGGAAGGATAGCAATACCGATGTTGCAATATCAGAACACATCCTGTCAAGTTGTTCTTCCCCAAGTTGAAATACCAGTCACTTTGACTGCTTCTATTAAATATTTAATTGTGATTGGTTTTCATTTTCCAATTGAAAAGTGTTGCCCTGGAGAATGTACAGCTAGTTCTTCTAAATGGCAAAAGAAGAAAACACATTTCTTGTGTCTGGAAGAGAATGATGTACCTGTTGAACACACTTATCCTCGGAGCTGCATCAAAATCCAGGGAACTGTACAGCAAGAGGCAGACTAATGGCTATCCCAATATCCATTCTCCAGTAATTTGCCCATAGCATGAGCTACTGAAAGATTAATCCGGCCTTGAGTGGCAGAGAATATTGATAAAACTGATAATAATATCCAGTGTGTTTCTCAGTATTTCATTATTCTCTACCATAGTTGTCTCTAAGTAGACAGCTTTCTTATATATACAAATACAATGGAAAGAAAGTTGTGTAGGATACATTAGAAGCATTTTTTTCTTTAGGAAGCAGAATAAATTTAATTTCTTTTCTGTGCTGGCCTGCTCTGGTTTACAATTCCTAATCCAGTTTCTATTACAATAGGATTAGCATTATTTTCTTCTATTTTATTGTCTGATTTTACAGTGTTGTCTGTGTGCCTCTGTTGAATCAAACCTCAGTAACCTGAAGTGTATTTTATGTACTGTGTATTAATTTCTGTTATCTTTTTGACAACTATACTTACGGAAATACAATTTAAATGGATTATCTCACTTGTCATCCAATCCTACTCAGCTCTACTTCCTATTCCTTTATGAGTCTGAAAATGAATAAAATTATTTGAAACTTTTAAAAATTTAAAAAATTACTTAAATTCTTAGGCCAAGAAAATGTTGAAAATATACATTTAAAATTCTGAAAAAGAATCTGGGGCTCCTCTTGCCTTTTGGTTTGCTTCCAAAACAGACGAAAGCACCTCACAATTTTCTTACTTGGCCTGTGACTTATTTGAGTGATTCCTCTAATTCTTCCTAGGAAAGTTTAGACATCTATCGGATGAATTCACTAAAAATAATGTTCAAAAATCTTTCAGATAATTTTCCCTTAGAATATGTGTAAAGGCATCTTTAGGACAAGTATGATAATNAAAGGCTTCAAGCAGCTTAAATAGAAAAAAAAAAGGAAAGAAAAAGAAAAAAAAGAAAATCTCTCAGTAATTGACTCTACTTTTGTACTATGAATTGTCTTCTGCAATTAGGCCACTAACTTAATGTGGAAGAGCCATAACCTGGAGTGCAGAGTAAAGCTCTCACAGCAAAAGTGGGAATACTGAATAGGATGTTCTTCTTTCCAGAAGTCTTTCTATTTGTCTTGTTCCACCACACCATTTCTCTGTCTTCTACTGATGCCAATTGGAGCCTTAAAAGGCAAGCTTAATTATTGTTTAACTGAAAAGAAACATTGCAACAGGAACATTTTAAGATCTCTTGTAATGTTTTAGCATTTGGAGGGGATTTTTCTGTAATTCTTATAGCTCTGTCATTAGTCAGGAAATCAATTTTACAGCAGATACTCTCTTTAATGGATGCATCAGAGCAATGGTTACACACAGATTGTTATGATATACTAGGGATAAACTTAAGTTCTGTTGCTGAGCTTTTCTGTAGGAATAAAGCAAGTTTCTTTACAGCTTTAGGCATAGTACTCAAAGTCAGAGTCATCACCAACCCCACAAAACATTACCAGATTAAACATTTGAAATCGAGATCAAAATCCAGCAGAATTCAAGGGAAAGAAAATATGTGTTTTTCTGTACTTTACATCTCCCAGCTACATCTAGTAGTTTAGTGACAAGTCTAGGGAAACCTAGAGTTGGAGACAATGCTAAATTAAAATGTAACTTTTTGCTGAGCAAAATTTAGGAGGCGCTCAGTTTCCATTAGTTTAAGAGTCATAACTTTAAGTAACAGATGTCAGTATTGTTCCCAATTGATATTTATTGGTGAAGAATACCTAATTCTAGTTTGCCTGGATAGGAAAAGATACATTTAGGCAGAATACTCACAAAATTAGAGTTTCAAGATAGAGTAAAAGAAAATTTCTGAAAAGGAACTTAGGAAATTCTTACTGTTATCTTGAGGAAAGGATGACCATGAGTTCTGTAAGACTCAAGGACCCCTAACCTAACTGAAGAGCAAGTCTAAATGTGTCTATGAATATTTTCATAATTCTTTACCTCAGAAAGAAAACAGAGATGAGGTGAACTGTGTCTGCTCTGAAGGAAGTCTGTGAAAAACAGGAAGTTTGGGTGTTTTTTTTTTAAAACTTTTCTTTTCCTATATGCAATGCAATAAAACCAAACAACAATATAAACATATAAATAAACCCCAGTGTTGTTATCAGGTTTTCTTGCTTTCGTCTCTTCCTAAGTGAGAAAGCCCTGTGTTGCCTGTCTTTACAGGAAGAGAGACTATTCAAGGATGCCCCACTTTCCTATTCCCCTGGGGCTCCATGAGTTCCCCAGACAGCAGAACTGCCTGACCTGTTTTCTTACTAACATAGAAGTTTCATGTGTAAAGGTATTCACTTGCATGTCCTACAAGATAATCACAGTTTTGTGGGGTTTTTTACCCCACTGTGTGGAGAGTTCAGCTTCGTTCATGGATTAACTTAGTACAGAACACTGATTTGAAGTCACTTTGCTCATTTCTTTAATTAAATTTATTCTTTAAATTATAAAAACACTCAATACGCTTTGTGCCCGATAGATGGCAGTGAAACACTGAAAATCCACCACCTTTGTTTATGTTTTTATTTTTAAATGTCTTCTGCAGTGAAAATAACCAGCTACTGCCCAATGTTCCTCCTTAACAGCAGGCGAATTTACACTTCCCTCCAGATTCTGAGCTGCTGCTTGATAGGAATCTGACATTTTCACATGCATCATAATCTAGTCTTGCTCTGATACTTTTGGGCGACTATTTTCTCTGCTTCTGTTCCCTCTTTCTTAAATCTTGTCATTCACAAAAATCTGTGCCTCTTTTTTAATTAGATATCAATCACTGTTGACAAGATGATGATAAATTGCTTATCCCTTCATCAAAATAGCATAATCTCTTCCGTGTCTTCAGGATGGTGACCAACTGAACTGCTGTGTATATAGAGAAGATTCTTCTATGTTTGCTTTTCTGAGAAATATAGAAGCTTGTACAGCATTACCTGACGTCTTTGTATCAACTGCATAAAAAGCATAGGTTTTGTAGCAATCAAGGGAAGGAGTTGAGTTTGGAGTTTCGAGGTTGAAGGTTGTCTTCCACAGTACGTAATATTGCAAGTTTAGTTTGATAACAGTAGGCATTTTCAGAAAATCTTAGAGCAAATATTTTGCATCTTGTTGACCGATTGTCCCCAAGGACCTTGTTGTTGCCTTTTCACCATGAAGCTTCATACTAAAACTGATAATTTATTTGCACTTCAGAAAAGTGTGAGCTACAGAAACTGGTGATGTCCTATTTTTATGATTGTGCTTTCAATCTAGCAAGATCTTCAAAGGACAGGACCATCAAAGCAATATTTGCTATTTGAGAACTACTTGAAAGGGCAGAAGGTGTGAAATATTTCCAAACGGGTGCACATGACATCTGATAACCAGAAAAATTACACACCCACTTTATAAACATAACTTGTGCTACACAACACAAATCTTTTTCCCACCCTGTGGAACATGTGCATCTTTAATAAAGAATATGTATTTATAGTTCCATTTACTAAAAGAGTTGCCTTATGGCTGCTTGCAGGAGTATGCAACTTCTCTAAAGATTTGAGGTTTTGTCCTCACTTTCTTCAGATGGTTGACTAACTTTATAAAATGGTGTTCATACACAGAAAAGCCCTTGACAAGAAGACTAGTATGAGAGAAGAGGAGAAGCAAAGAGACGATAGTCTGAAAAACTAAGTAGGGAAGGTTCCTAAGTAATGATTTCACCTGTCACACGCTGAAATTCTCTGTAAGGGAAGACTTCGACTTACTGGTTTCGTTGGTTGACCTCAGCTGTTTCCATGAGGACTAAATTTAACATCTGTCTTGTGATATGGAATACTTAAAGGGCAAGCTGTAGGCAAAGCTGTTGGGCACTTGCCACTGGTGGCATGTACCAGTGCTGCCTTTCTGGCAGCAAAAGCCCAAAATACAGGCCTGCCATTTTGTGGTCCCTGCAGTGCAGCAGCTATTCCAACGAGTCCCTAAAGACTGCAGTTCACAATAGATATTCAGCTTTTTTTTGCTTTGGTAGTGAAAAAATTAATAAAATTGACCATGCTTTTTTTTGAACCATGTTACCATGCAGTAATTTTTTCCTAACTTCAATACTCATATCTTTTTGGCCCACACCTCTTCCCTGTAACAACATTATAATAGCTCAGTGGTTTGGATGGAGATGATACATCTCTGAATATCATGTCAAAGATCAGCATAAATTGTTCAAAGAACTGTTCTGGCATTGGATCAAAATTCACTTGAGAAAATCTAAGCTTGTATTTATACAATAAACTGTGCTAAACAATGTAATTATGGTTCATCATGTCAACTTGAATAAACTTGAAAGGTTTCACTATTTTTAATGCCATTGTAAAAATGTACCAAAAGTGAAAAACTGAATACTGTGTATTTTCTATTGAACCACAAAAGAAATCTTAGTCCAGATAATACTGAGGCTGTCATTTAAAAACCACAAACTCCTGAGAATTTAGAGTTAAGGCTAAAAATACAGTCTCAACTTATTTTGTTGCATTTAGGTATTGAAGAGGTGAAACTGCAATACCTAAACAGAATGGGGTTAGTTAAGGATCCTAAACAGAGTTTGAAAATATCCACAGACACAGCATTATATGTCGCCAGTCCCATTTATGGATACTGCTATATTAATGACACAATATTTGTTTTAGAGGCCACCAAATATCTTTGCCAGATTAAACATTTGTAATCTGGATCCAACTTTAATATACTCTTTCAAATGGGAAAGCCACAAACAGCTATAGGCAACATCAACACAGTCTCCCTCAATCTGTTAGTTTGTCAGAATTACAGACAAGCTAAAGCCAATAATAATAAGCACCTTCCATGAGGACATTAATTAGAATGTTAAAATAATGAGACTCCCTGCTATAAACAAATCCGAGTTTAGTGTGCTGCAAGAAAGTCCTATGCTATTTCTACAAAAGCCTAGCAGTAAGTTGAGATCTGTCCAGTGAAATGAGAGCAGAGTATAAACTTGCTTCCCTCTTTTTATCCAAAGATGCCCATGACCCATAACTTCTCAATACACTTGACCATCTTCTCTTTTTATTCTTCAGTCCTTGCCTATCATTTTATGCATGTCTACACAGTGTCCACTTAAGTATAGAATATAACTCTCTTAGAAATGTCCACTCCACTTTCTTAGGTGGAACTAAGGTAATTATATTGTATTTTCTCTATAGCCACTGGATTTGCATTTGCAATTCCATGGACTTTCAATGCCATGGCAATAAGGCATATGGAGAAGGAAGAGGAGCAGCAGTATGAAATACAGCATTAATCTGAAGCAACTTCACCAGTGGAGACATTTTTCCAGACATGGATGCTAGCAGTGACTAGTGGGCTAGCTTTGTGATACAAACATGGGACAACCGGCCATGGCACTGATCTCAATGGTAACATAGCTCATCTTCTGTGAAACTTTGCTTTATTCCCTTCCCTCCAGTTTTGACATTTCTGTCCTCTACTCTCACAGAAGGTTTCTTCTGCAAAGGTGAAATATTTTCCCTGAAAAATAGTCTTTGTAACAAAAGGTTAATAGTTGTGAGGTTGTGATCTATTTTGAGGTTGCAAAATGGATATGCATTTGGGCTGTATGCATGTGATGACTTAAGTGGCCATGTGGCAATACAGTAATTCTATGTGCGTCTTAGCAGACTACTTTACAGGCAACTGCATCACCTGATGTAAATATTCAAGAGCAACAGGAAGGACCCTTTTAGAAAAGATAATGAGCAAACTAACAGCAGATGTTATCCTGCTGTTTCCCATAAAAAATTTGCACTGAGATAGCATAGGGATAAAAGAGAAACTCAACCTGCATGGACTATTTCTCTTGCAGTCTGTTTACCAATATACTATAGCTCTAAACTGAGCCAGTATATATTTTTGATTCTTATTCTATCTTTTCTGTTTATCACTACATTGCCTCACAATGCAGTTATTATTATTTTTAGACAAATACATATTGGTGCTTGGAGACATGGTTTAGTAGTGGACTTGGTGATGTTAGGTTAATAGTTGGACTTATGGTTCTTAAGGGTCTTCTCCAACCTAAATGATTCTATGATTCTATGATCTTCATAATCCTATTAGTCAGAGATGGCTAGAGAGACTAAAGTGTTAGGAGGATGTAAAGGGTTAAGATGGTTGAAAGGAAGGGACAGGAAGCAGAAAATGGGTTGGGGAAGGGGGTGGTGGGACCAAATACTGGGAGAATTCTTTATGCAGGGAAATAAAGATTAAAGTTTGACAAGTGCAGCATTTTTTATCATGCTGAGAAAGTGCAAGGAAGAGGACAATGGGGAGAGAAGAAAAGCTACTTGCAGAGTATCGTGCAGCCTTAATTCTGCCTTATTTAGCCCATATCTGGAAATCTGTGAAAACTCTCCTGTTTGTGTAATAGCACACAAAATACCTGCAAGCATACTGAAACATTTTCAGGCTTTTTCAGGAAAAAACTCCTGATGTGACAGGTGACACAGTGACAGTTTGCCTGTCTCCATAATTAAGCAAAGCAATGTCTGTATCTGCAAAGTCACTGAGTTTTGGGTTGCTCTGGTTACATGCTTTGTGGCTGGGGCCCACAATCCTTAGGGGCTGGGAAGAGGGGACTTCTTCTGTTAAGCTAAGGGCACCCTGTATTGCATGGGGCTTTTTTATCAAATTTTACAGTAATGAATTTTTTTCATGATTCAATGGCAGAACAAACTTGCAGTCCACTTCTTTATCATTTGGACAGCATAAGATCCATAAATCCTTCCTTTTCTGCCTCACTGTGTAATATCTGTATAAGGATGCCTGCATCCTGTCAGTTCTCCAGACAGTACTGAACATGCTCAAACGCTGAACACGTTTCAACCAGGGCAATTGAGTCCAGCAACTCAGAGCTGGCACACCCAGATGCAGGGCCACTCTGTGAGGGATGTTATAATTATCTGCCTCTGGTTTTGGACTACAGCTTCCTGAGCTGCTCTGGGCTGCACGATGAAGTGGAGCATCTGGAAGAGCTCAGGATAGGCAGGTGCTTGAACAAGACCAATCAAAACACTAAGCAATGGGGGATAACAGTTAAGAGCATTCAGAAGTAAGGGTGGATTTAGAGAGAACCAGATGGAGAGACACAAGTTCTTGTAATACTGAAGAGGGATTTTTTTTCCTTCTGAGACTTGACTGGGAATTGTGTACATTGGGACAGGTAGGAAATGATCAGCACAGCAGGCAGCAGGAAAATAACTGGGTTAATAACCTGTCTTCAAATATAAAAAGATGCAAATCCTAACAAGGCTCTTTTCAGCATGGGACTTAGTGTTGCTACACTGATGGCTCCTGCCTAAAAGTCCAGCTGTTGTAAACAGTTACAAACACAACATCCTAACACAACTTCTTAACCTTAAAATGAATACACTTACTGCAAAATGGATTCTCTTCTATTCCAGACAAGGTTAGAGGTCTTATCTATCTGCGTTATTAGAAAGCAGTTAAATGTGAAAAAAACTTATGTGTGGAAGTAAGCCACTTCATAGTGAACTAATTACAATTGTTCAGATTTGGCCTTTCAGAGTCAAGACATGTTTTTACAGTGTATAATAGTCAGCAAGCACTACAGTATTGCACAGTCCAAAGTATGTTGCCATTAAAGTACCTGGTTTTTTGGTTTGTTGCTTGGGTTTTTTACTGTGGTTACTTTATTAATAGATCCATACCATGTACAACATATGCCCCTTGAAAGATCATAGATGGAGGGAGTGGCATTGATTTATAAAATCAGTTTTGAGTACTGTTATTGATTTCGTTTCCAGAAAATATGTTTAAAGGATGGCACTCTTGAGAATCCTGATAGATCGGGAAATCAACTAGTTTATAACTTTGCATCACATTTTTTCTACTTTTTGAGGAACTCAGGTAAGCAAGCAATTAGCAAAATCAAACTCTGATTAAGTACTTTGAGCTCCAACACATATATTTGCATCCAGTGGTTAAAACTGCATATTAAAAAGTGATCTGTATTTTTAGAAGCAACTGTATGGAAAAAAAAAAAAAAAAAAAGCTGTCCCACTATTCTGTCTTATTTCCTCATCCATGAAAGAAGCTGGTTAGTGTACTCGCATGTGCCAGGTCCTTTTAACCAACGTTTGTGCATGTATAGCCAGCAATTACAGAAAGTTGCAGGACATCCAAAGACTCATAAGAAAGCCTCTGCCTCTTCTGGTAAAGCAGAAATGGACTCCAACAGACAAATATTTACTCAGATCTGTGAGTCACAGATGCTGTAACTTCAGGTTACATCTTCGTCTTCAAGGCTGCAAAGCACATCCAGTTCATCCTTACCTACTACATCAGTCTGCTGCATGTGTTCTTTTGCTTTACTCTAAAAGTTGAAGCTCTATAACTTGATTCTATGTCCCTTTTAGGTAGAGATATAGGAACCAGTTATGTAGAGAATTTGATGATGTTTATTTAAGAATGTAGTTAACTTTTCTAATATTTAGTATGAGGAAAAAGAGCAAGATTTGGACTGTTTGGCCTGATCTGAATTTGACATATTCTTGTGTTCAGGGACTGATCAAACATCTACTGAAGTTAGTGGAAGCATTGTATTCTTTTTCCATAATAGATGCTCTCAAATTACTTTATTTGTGATGCATAAAGATAAAATACTTTCTGTTCATCAACAAACTTGAGAAAATTACTATATGTAGAAACAAAATTCTTAAAACATGTCAAGAAGGTAAAATTCATAACAAGTGTCCTTTCCAAGCCAATTAGCATGCACAATCTTCAAAAGATTAGTAGTTTAAAATATTCAGATGGTTCAGAAGACATGACTGTGTTCACAGGGTATAATTTTTGGTGATGTGGTATGAGAGTTGCTGTCTACAGGGTGTAATGATCTGTGACCACAGACAAACTGACCCCGGGATCATCAGCCAACCACAAACACAGCACTGGGATTTAAATGTGGCTTCCAAAACCACAAACCTCCACCCACTGAGCTAAAACAGCAACTCTTTTAGATCAGCTAATAGAGAGGACTGATGAACAAACACATGAGGAGGTGCATCATGTTTTTACTGCAGCACACGTGTACTTCAGTGATCACATCATTAGCAGGTACCAGAAGGTTAAGCAAAATAAAAGCTTCTCACACACAGACAGAGGCCGTACAGAGGGAGATCTATATTTGACAGCAGCCTTGGGATATGCTTGGTCCCTTTTTAAATAGATGAGCATTCTCCCTGGCTACTGTCCCCTTTGGAGTCTCTTCTCAGCCCTGCCTAATTCATAATGATTCAGTGTTCTCTGTCTTCATAACTAGAGGTGGAGTGCTGTGATAGAGCCAAATAAACAGGAAAGTAACGGATGTACCGGAGAAAATTAAAGGTTCAAAAGGCAAAGCAGCAAAGTCCCTAAACCCATGACTCTTATCTGAGGGGAAAAAAAAAAAAAAAAAAGGAACAAAACCTAAAGAGGGAGAAAGGGTATAATTTTCATAAACCAAGAGATGTCATTCAGCATTATCAGCTCCAACAATGAACTCCTTCCTTGCCAGGTTTCCATAAGAGCGTATTAAAACTGGAGAAAACAAAATGTTTCATGTGGCTAGCCTTCATCAGGAGCCTTTGTCACACTTCTCACTTGTGCTGCGATTATAATAAACTTACCCAGGGACAATATTTGCAAATCTTCAACGTCAAGGTTAAAAGTGAAGGTGAAAAACAAGTCATCTTTGGTGGAAACTCTGAAAGATTGAAAGACTCACAACAACTAAACAGAGTTTTGCAAACTGGCCTTCAAGTATTTAAATGCTTCATCTGATGAAACCCTGGAAATAACTGGGTCAAAAAAACACTGGAAATAAAAACCATCAAAAAATGTACTCACATTCTCCCTGGATNTAAATGCTTCATCTGATGAAACCCATATAGGATTTAGGATTGTCTCTGCCATAATTCCTTGTATTTACAGACAACACATTTTTTTAAAATGCAAATGATACAATCATCTTGCAAAAATGTGACTAGCTGGAAATAACTGGGTTAAAAAAACACTGGAAATAAAACCCATCAAAAAATGTACTCACAGTGGACGTTTACATTAAAATCTCTAATCCCAAAGGATTTGAAATGAGTCAGTTTGTCTTGTTGAATTAGCTCTGTGCTGAGTTTTGTCAGGAGGGGTCTGTGTTCCTCAGTGACATTTTTCAGATAGCTTTCAAGTAGTTTCCATGAAAACCTTGTAAAATTAACAAGTAAAAGCCAGATCTTCAGTGGGTATAAAATATTAGAACTCTATTGATCCTGTCATTCTGGATCAGGAGGAAATTGGGTTAGCCCATGTGGAACTACTGCAAAAAAAATAAAACCAGCTCTAATGTTTGTTTTCTCCTCCCACCCCAGTCTTTTGACTGCCTGTTGAGTTGTTATCTGACCATTAGATATTCAATGGCTACTAAAGCATCTAAATTCCAGAAAAACTTTGTTGCAAGTCAACACTGGCAGTTACAAAACCACCATCTAGGACTATCAAAACCTCGCTCTTTTGGAGCCTATATTTCCATTACTAATGTTGCTATGGTAGCAAAACCTTTTTACTAGGTATGTACGTATCTGTCTGTAATCTGACAGCAGTAAACTGCAGAGTTCCTTTCTCATAGCTCAACTCCTTCAGGGCTCATAAAATGTGCATTCCTCCATTTTTCTAAAAATGCAGTTTGATTTGGTAAATGATTGCACTTATCAACACCTCCCCACATCCCCCCTTCCCACACATTCCCAAGCTAGTTGAGAGAGTAATTCCTGTTTTATTCGATAGGCCAGTCATTGAAGTTCTGGGTGCTTTTATCGTTTTTGATCCCTCCTTTACCAGAATTTTTTTGCCACTCCCAGAACACAACATAAACTGCCATGCTATGGTTATTCCAGGATGATCTCTGTGTTGCTTTCTCTTGTAGTTCACAGTGAATATCTAATTTTATGTTGAAGGACAAAAGGCAGGAAAAAGTGAGAATGATTGTCCAGTGAGTTAAGGGACTCTATGGAAAGGGCAGACTGGGACCCATTACTTACTCAAATAAATTATTTCTGTAAAGTGGAGCAGCTTCACCAAGGCTATGGTAGAGCCTTGCACTAAGTCATTGCATTACTGCAGCATCCTAGAGCTGAGATTTTACATTCCCTTCAGGCAAGGAAAGGGACTGGACTTTGAAGCCAGTCATCATACACAAAACAAGGATACTGTGAAGTGACATAGATTTCTATTACTAAAACCATATCCTGATCTGGTGTTTTGGAAAGGACTGATTTGTTCATATTATCCACTCAGGTTGAATATCAACCAGAAAAGCCTTGAGAGTTTATAATTTTGCCTCCAGTTTATATTTAGCAGTCAAGTTATTTATTCAAATAATAATTTTTTTCTGACTTATGGAGTTAAAAAAGGCTATTTTTGCTGATTTGTACCTTTGTAAAAATAGACAATATATTCATTTATTTTGGATTTTGGTTTTGAATAAAAGTCTTTAAATCGTTGACTGAAAAATATGTACTAATATTTTTTATACATAGGGTAATATATTTAATGTGTTTATACTGTAACAAAATAGTCCCCCCAAAACATTGGACACAGGAGCAAAGGCAGAATGATTTTTATGAAGAAACTTATAAGTTTTCCTAATGAAATAGTTTGGGTCATACTTTGGTTCTAGGTTAGCAAAGGAAATAACAACAAAAACATTCCTTTGGAAGTTTTGAATGATACCTGAGAAGTTCCAGGAATTTGCTATCAAACACATTTAGTATCTTCTGGAAGAAATTAGTAATATAAATCTGAGATCAAAAGTGTTTGTCACACAGGAGCGGTCACTGTCTGTTCCCAAGAGGCAATTAATTGCACTGAATCCTGCTTTTCTACCTGTTAAGCCATAAAAACATGATTATACAGCTCTTCATTAATGCTTCTGTAATGAGGTGCAGTTAGCTCAACTCCATGGGAGGTTTGATTCCACTGAAGGTTTCCTGTCCCTACATGAAGGATAGAGTTTTTTCAGTTGATGGAGGGTTTTTTTTCCCTTTAATTGTGCCAGCTCCAGAGGAATGTAACAGCTACAGAATAATGGCATGATGTCAAACAGAGGTACTGGAGTATTACTAAAAGAGGCTGTCTTCTATTCAGCACGACAAATGGAGTCACATGGTGGAACTGCTGGGCCTTTTCCATCTCTTGACTGCCTGGAGTTCCCTCCAGTCTTGTGGTGAGGGGACAGGGCAATTGCCAAGGAGCTAATGATCNGGGGAGGAAATGTTCAATTAACACCTATTTAACTTTTATATTACTACTCAGACATAATTATACTGTCTGGTGTTAGAGGCATATGTCTCATTAACAGCACTATATATATTTATGTATATTTTGGCAAAGACGACTGAATCCTAGAATTTTTCATAATGACAACCTTGCTGTTGTTAACTTCACCCTACATTCTTGTGATTGCACTTGATTCCAATATTTTCATACTTTTTTCCTACAAAGAACTCTGTTGGAAATACAAGATTGTTTTGAGACCAACTGTTATTTTCCTTTGAAAATAAACATCTCTCTGCATTTCTCAGTAGGGGACTTGCTTTGAGCTTACTCATGGTTTTCAAACTATTCTTTCAGAGTGCTTCAGGTCCAAGCTTTCCCTGTGCCTGCAGCTGATCCACAAAAAAAATGGAGCCCTTAAGAGCTACACCAAAACTATGGAGCTTCAGACTCCTACCGTAGCCCCTATGGTACAGCACATTTCCCTATAAACCCAGATGTGCTCAGATGCAGTCAGTCCTTGATATAGCTGAGCAGATGCTGAAGTATCCCTATGATGCTCTTACTGTGATTTCCTACTTCTGTCTCTTGTGAAGGGCTTAATCAATAAGCAACTAACTATGAGAGCAAACCTCCAGGATAAGGTTTAGCACAAAGCACTGATGTCACAGATAGAAATATCCTCACTTTCATTTTTTCCCAAAGGTCCCATAAATAAAGTGTCAGCTGGAATGTGATTGGCAAGGGTTTTGTTTACCCTGCTTTCTAAAGAGAATTTGCACCCTGAGTAGACACTTCTGTTCCTGAATGTTCTAGGATGGCCCTCTTCCCTCGTACCTTAGGATTTCCCAATGGACACTTTAGATAGTTTCTCACCCAGTACTAGCCGTTTTGTACTCCCCATGCAGTCCCCCAGCTGACTGAAACTAAGGCCATAAGTTCCTCTAGGCAGGAAGTTAAAGATGCTGCAGTGCCCGTTCTCAGTATAGCTAAACCCCTTTGCTCAACTCTTTTAGTGGGTCCTCAGCAAGTGGGAGCACGGGGTCCACAGTCCAAGGACCTGAAGTATTCCAGCAGCAATTCCTAAATTATGGGAGAAGAGGGGAGAGAAACAAGCAGAAAGTCCCTTCCCACGCTGGCACATAGATAGGTCTAGTAGTAGGCAGCAGCAACAATTACACTCCATTGCACTCCTCATATTTGCTCGCTGCTGACCTCAGTTTGCTTCCATGCTGCAGAAGGGAGTTGGAGCCAAGGTTCTGCTCCTTCAAGAAGGCCACACTCTCCTCTTTGAGAAGACCACAGTTTTGTGTCTTCCGTAGCACATGGCTCTTGGCAGGTGACAGCCGATATGCCAACTAGCAGTGTTACAATTGTAGGGTAGACAGGGGAAGCGACAGTTCCCATGTGCTAACAAGTTGCAGTTGTTCTCTTTTCTGGAAAAAGTCTACTTTTGAATAAATTCTACCAAGGATCTTGAAAAAGGCAACTTATATTAAAAGAAATTCAGTGCCATCTGTAATTTCAAACAGAATGGTACTTCACACATGCTGCACGTAAAAATTACAAAATGCGATTTTTAAACTATTTTGAGGACACTTTTATGCTAATGGTGATTAAACTGAAATGAAAATCTGATATTTTATGACTTTCAGGGGAATTAAAACATTTTTAAAAGAAAAGATGTTTTAATAAAAGTAATTATCTTTGAATGAGTCAAAATACTTTCTTCTGATTTTGACTTCATATGTTACTACAATACAAAATAACACCGTAAGAAAATAATGCCATAAACCCATTATGGTTTTACAAAACAACACCATAAGAAAAACCTTATGTTGAAATTCCTGAAATGTCTTTATTTTCCAATAGGAAGGAAAAATTAGATAAAGATGCTCCAACAGAAATTCTTTTTTCAGGAGTATCAGACATGGATGAAAATTTTGCAAAATTAAGCTCTAACTGTTTTTCCTCTATACCTTGTGAAACCTATTATGCTCACTGCATCTGTCAGAAGGATCACCTGGGCTTTCATAGAGGGCCATCAGACCATAATTGTTGTTATAAGGTGTTGGCAGGGATGTTTAAGCTGGACTCCTAAAGCTACTATCATAGCTCTTTACTATTCTGCCATATTAATACAACTTCTGGGTTTATTTTGTGAAGAATGGCATTCTACTTACAGAATAAGTATTTGGTTTTGTACAGTCTGCAGTTTTATAGGATTTTGTAGTATCTGATTACAGGATATGTTAATAAATAATGAGAGGAAATATAAATTGGTGAAATTTGAAGATTGCACAACTAGAATGACGTAATTGGAAGAAACTCAATCATTAACACTCCAGCAGCAGCATAAAATAAGACACATTGCATAATCTCAACACTTTGTACTGTTAGTCCAACACAAATATCACACAATTAAGCAGCAATAAAAAACATATAACATATATCTTGGCTAATACAGCTTCTGAAAAGATGATTCTTATATTGTCTGACTTGATGTGATGACAGCTGTAATACTGTGTCCCATGGATTTACAGATAGTTGTCTAGAACACTTTGTTTTAAGGAAAAAGAGTGGGTGGTGAAATTACCTTTGTTTAGTCATGTTGATTTTCACATGATATTTAAGATACTCACACCTCATTAAGTAGATAGAGAACAAGAAGGCTCATTATGTGGTGAAACCTTAGTTTAGGCACTTTGGGATTTTTTTCACCTTTTCAATTCATGGATGTGATACGGTCTCTCCACTAAAGGCACAGTATTAAAGCTCCCACAGATGGACTCATGTTAGTAATAGACCATGAGACCACAGCCAGAACACAAAAAATGAGCTTGAAGAACCCTTCAAATTTAAGCCATTTAATAAAAAACTCTTTTTTTTTTAAAGCAGCATATATATGAAAAAATAAGATATCATGAGGCACACAGGCTTTAATGACACTTGTTTCAAATGAGTCCGTATCCCCTTATCCAACATTATGGCACTCTCTTTCTCAACCCTATAGTTCCCCAAAATACTTGAATCTGGTTTTTTTATTAACTCACTGAATTCAGATTTCAGTGGTCTATAGGGACTAATTCTAATTCCTTCTGTCTATACAAAATGCATCATATCACTTTCTCTTTTCTATACGTCAATGCAGACAGTGGAGGGAAGGTTATAAGTGGCAGGCCATGGCTGGATGCCACTGTAATACTGGTGACAAAGATGTCGGCTTCTTCCCTCTGCTTAAAAGAGCATATGAACATCACATGGTGAAACTGGAGGACTCTTCCTCCTTCCCTGAAAATCTTGCCTGGTAGGCTAAACATCTGAAAGTTCAAGTTTAACCAACACTTTGTTTTCCAAAATAGGGATTAATTGAATTAGTGGTTGAGTGTGTGAATGAATCATCTCTTCAATAAAACTCTTTTAGCAGCTAATTGCTATAATTCCTATACAATATTGAATACAAGCTGGAACTTGTTCCTGTTTGTCATTCTCATTTTCTGAATGTTGGCCATAAGGGGTCCCTTTGTCCCACCAAGGCCAGTGACAAAGCATCCTCCAATCTGATCACCAGCCCCTGAGGCTTGACTGAGATACTGAATATCCACAGCCACCAGAAATACATGTTGGCTCTGAATTGTGCAACAGGACAGCAAGAAGATGAGTAAGCAGAGAGGCAGACAAAATATCTAGATCCTCTATTTTTCATACCTCTTGTATAGGTGTGGAAACCAGGGGCCTCTGTGCTGAAAGGAATTGAGTGAAGTTCAGTGGTGTCAAACTGGTGTAAAATGGTGCAAACCTGAAATAAGAATGCTAAAATTCTCCCATGTTCCTTTTAACAGGAGCTGGTTTTAGGGGAAGGGAACAATCCAACTGCCCAGGAAAGAGGTGAGCTGTCTTAAAGATGAAATTAGGCAGCAATGCATGTTGTTCAACATGAATATTGGAGGAAGGAGGAGCCAAGCCTTATCCTTTGCCCCTCTGGGGGACACATTTCAGTCTAAGACTGACTTCGTTTTTACTCTTAGTTTTTTTCTTTACTTGCTCACAGTCAGAAGAGCTATCATACAGCAGAAGTTAGAACTGGAAAAGACCCATGAGATCATTAAACTGTCTCCCAGCCAAGGCAGAACTGATCTCAACAATATATCACTTTTTTCTTTTGTTCAGCACTGTCTTGTGCTTCATGTGACCGACTTATCTTGTACCTTCACTGCATTTGGAAAAAGTGGTGTGTGTTGGAACTACTCTGCTGCACTTTTCTTCTGTAAACTTTGGCTTCTAAGACCATTTTCTTTCAAAAAAGGGGTAAAATAAATCTTCTGTCCCTGACTGGCTATTAGAGGGCTGAATGTTTTTCAAAATGAAAAGTTGAAATAACAGTCCTAATGACAGAGTGATACAGAATGTGGGAGAAAGTTTATTTTGGTATGTAAAAGGGGGCCATAGAATTACAAGTTACAAGGATTAGAAACGATTTTACCAAAAATGGTTTATCTTTGCCAGCAGATAATCTAAGCTAGAGGTTTCTTTTAAGTGTCACTTCAGTTAAATCTAACGGGCATGTTTCTGTCATCTTTATGTTTATTCTGCCTCCTACCTTCTATGCAATTCCTCTTTCTCTCACTTTCTCTGATTTCTGCCTTCTCTTGGCTTCCAGGTTATATGTCTGCGTCATTCTCATCCTGCTTTGTTGATCAAATCCTGCAGTTGTATCCTTACTTCTTATTCCTCCTTACTCTTATTGATCTATTAGATTCAGTTTTTATACAAAATCTACCAGCAAGTTTATCTATGTGCAAATGGTTCCCAAACTGTATTTTTTTATTTCTTCCTCAAGTTCTAATCCGTGTATCCAATCAGATTTATATCTTTTCCTTTGTCTTTAAAATCACCTTCTGGTTCAGGGAGCAAGTGAGAGAAATCATAGAAAAAAATCAGTAAGATCTTACTTTCCCCTTTTTAGACTATATAGAGTCTAGGTGTGCAGTTCAGATGTGTGCAAATCTCAAACTTCTGAAATATAAGGGGAAGCTGCTTGCTGAAGGAAGTGACAGGTGGGATTTTTTTAACATATCTGAGCCTGCGCATGAGGAATCTCAGAACCTGTTCAAGAAAATATGGAAGATAAGCTTCCTTCTGGTAACTGAACTTGTTTCCCTTCTCAAAAAAAGTATGTCTCTAAAAAGACATTTCTATCTTGATGAAGGAGCAGGTAACTATTCAGGGAAAAAAAGGACCCGAAGACTATTTGGTAAAGATTTGTCTATTTAATTTTCAGTGGACCATGTCAAGAATGAGACTGGCCAGATACTAGGATCTGTAGTCTCTTTCCTCTTTATCTACGTAAACTATTTATCCAGCTGTATTTAAGCAAGTTTTTTCTGATGCTTTCTTTATGAACGTGCATCTTTATTAAGTATTTCAGCTGCTAATATTGCATTATGTTGTTGACTATACTCACAGTCAGCTTACCTCCTAATTCAAAGTGAAATGTCTGCTACAGACTTGATTTTTAAGTGGAACAAATTTACCATCCCATGGCTCTGTCTAGATGGAGCAAAGAAAGCACAAGACAGAGAACTTAGTTTGGGTCCCATCTCGTCTAGCACATCTCTGCCTCCCATGATGTCACGCAGAGAGCATCTGTGTCAGTCTTCACTACCCCCTTAATACAATTGTTTCCTCAGGGTTTAAACTCTCTGACTTTTCATAGCTACCACTTCCTCATTGAAGCTGAATTACAGATAGAATATAGTTTGATTCTGACTAGTGATTAATTTTGTTGGCCAGCAGTTGGTTTTGTTGTTGGAGATAATCTGGGAAATTTTTCATCTTCTTCACAATGTTGGGAAAAGCCAGATTGGTGGAGGATTTGGACCTGAATGCTGGTCATTTCTGTAGGAATATTTTAGGTCATTCCAAGTTGTAGCTTGTACAGAAAAATAAAAGAGCCAAGTACCAGGAGCAAAAGAGAACTGGCATCTTGCTAGTGGACCTTAAACCTAAAGAAGCTCAAGTCCTGAGGTGTCACCTTGTGAGGTCCCTATTCCACTACATTTTCTACAGAAGAGGAGGGGAGGAGAGTCAGGGTGTTAGAGACTGTGGAAAAGCTACTTTGTGATTACACAGTGGAAGAAGCTCTGGACCTTCTCAGGTATCACAAGTGTTTTGTTAATGAAGTTGTGGCCTTCTCCATCCTTGTTGCTCCTTCTGATCAGCTCTCCCAGACCCTAGCCATGGTGGTGTGGCATGACAGGAAAGGGAGAAACCTTCAGTGCTGCTCCCACAATGCACACAGCTGGGCAGAGCTGAACCAGCTTCCGCCGGAGTCACTGGCAAACTTTGCTGTCTGAGATAGTGCCAGATCAGATCAATGGAGTTGTGCCTAATTGAAAGCCTTTTAATTTAAGGGATGGGATAGAACAAGAAAGAACACCTCTAGTTATTAAAACATCTGCATGAACAGGAGAAATCTTAGCTGGTATTATGAATCAAGTGGCAAATAATGAGGATTAGTCTTTTAACTGGTCCTATCATTCTGTCGCAACAGTTGCTTTAACAACAACACTGATAGCACTTGCACTTAGATTTTCTGATGGCAGGTTCTTTTCGCTCTAAACTCTCTGCTTAGACCTGCAGCTTTCAGAAACCTTGGTGCCAAGAGTAGCAGTGGAACGAGCATCAGTGCTTTCATTGCACAGCTTATGGGTAGATAGAGACAGAGCATTTCCTTTGGTTTTAACAGACCATGCATTTGTCATTGTTTACAGAAATGGTTCTGAAAGTGTAGCTTGCGGAACACTCAGTGGTGGTCTGTGAAAAATCAGTTCATCACACAGTGCATATTTTGATGCCTTTCTCCTCATTTCTAAAAAAGACAGCTAAAACTGCGTTGAGCAATGCTTTCCTAGTGCTTCTTCTCAAGGCAAGCAAGCGCTGTACTACCTGCAGGAATGTTATAGATTTCTGAATGCATTGGTTAAAAAAAAAACCTCAGTCCTTCCACTAGCATCTCCCAAAAGCTAACAGCTGGCCCTCCTTAACTATCTGGCAAGCACCTGGTGCACAGCAATAAGAAATTATAATACATGTATTCTTTTTTTAAAACATGACAAGGAGTCAATACAAAAACAAATCACAGTAATGCATGATTATTCCAAGCTTGGTTTGTGCACAGTCAGCATGCTGAGATATTCCAAGCCAAGAGGATTTTTTCCCTGCTGTTAAAGAAAGATTTATTCATAAGGGTGAAGAGGGCAAATTCCCAACATTTCAGCCCTCAGCTGGCTTTTGTCAAGGGTTTCTAATGCACACACATGGTGAGGCTTGGCTAAGGCACAGGGGAAAAAAGTTATGAAGTAAATTCTATGGATTGATATATATTCTTTGTAGTAATGTTAAGATTTGCCAGACTTCTCATGAATGAGGAATGTGAAAGCTTAGGAGTATATGCAGATCTGCATATACTTTTACACGCACAAATAAATAGTGCAGTCTTTGTTTTGCCACCATGACTTTACTATTGCATTATCTTACTTTGCCATTAATTCCATTAAATACAGTCAGTAACCCTTTCAACTACACAGCTGGAGTAAGAGTAACAAAATCTGGCCTTCAATGACCCTAAGCACTAGAGAGCTCACTTCCCTCCCTCCCCCATGTTATATGTAGGGTAAGACTCATACTTATCTATGAGGCATGCCTTCATTTTAAATGTAAAAAATACCCAAGAGAGAATATTCATTATAATGTTTAGCAAGCATTTGGGTTTATTTCTACTTCCTTTTTTGATTTTCAAATAAGGTGAACACACACTTCAGAGCTAGCTTCTACCAAGATCTTTTGGGGGCTCACCCAACCTATGTAATGTTAGAGAGAAAGTGATATCCCCCCTCTCAGGTGAGGCACATATTGTTCCATAAGGAGTGGTAGGTTCTAGTCTGTGTTCCTGGGAATGTTGCCTTTCACATTCAATGTTTAAAAAGCAATGCATAAAGTTATATATTTCGCATGCCAACAGCAGCCACAGTCCTGAGAGGAGCTGCTGAGATTGTAACTCTTCTAGTTAGGTGTCCAAACAACCACCTTTGTTTTCTCTTGGGCCTCTTGCATGATTCTTGCATACTTGGCTGCACAGCAGTGGCTTCTTGTTGCTTGCCTACCCACCTTTTAACAAAGCTTTTCTGCATGTGTAAACTATTTTATTTGGGAGTCTACTGAAAGCGTGAGAGAGGGATTGAATCCCCTCAGGGTGAGGAAGAAAGTAACTCTAAGACTCCTGCTTCCCATATGAGTTATCTGACAAATAGACAGTACGGAAAAGAACTAAACATTTATATAAGCAGCACTTGGTGTCACCATTTTAGACTCTTTTATTCTTCGCTACTAGCAAACTCCATTCTCTAGAGCTCTTTTGAGCCCTCTGCTTCTTCCTGTCAAAATTCAGTTTTGCTTTCACCATTGAAAAGAGGTGAACAGGCTCCGCTTCTACACTAGCATATGCAGATATTGTTGGCAGGAAGAAAGGATTATTTATCACTTTCTTGGATTTAGGAACTTACATTCTGTCTAAGTACTCTATAAATAAACAAGTGACTTTTGGGGATCTTGCCTTTTTTACCCAGATGCTCTACCATGTGGTGCAAGGACTATTATTTTAATACCTCTCACTCTTTGTGAGGAAGAGTAAAATTTTCATTAACATAATGGTGAGCAATTTTGAAAATACGTATCATATACATAACATTTTGAACTACCAGTTAAAACTAATTTCATTCATATTAGTTTGAAAAGACATAATTTATATGACAATAAATAGTAAAACATGTGTTGTAGTTTTAAGAATCAGTATTTTTTGATTGGCAAAGACTCCAAAAGACTGTTTTAACATTGACAATGATACCATTGACAGGGATATGCCATAACACTAGTTGAGGTGGAAGAAAATATTTTAAAAGTGATAGAAGTTAAAATGTGCTTGGAGAAAATATGTTGAACAAATAAAATATGACTGTAGGAATTCAGAGTAGAAAATAATTTCTGATACCACCAGTCAGGAGCAAAAGGTTTTCAATACACAAACAGCATTGTTTATCTTTAGAAAATAAGGACCCTTAATGCAGTTAATTTTTTTACCCAAATCAGATATTTTACTTATTTTGTCCTTTTCAATTTAAAGACTTTTATTGGCTCTGTTTCTTTGGTAAATGCATCTGTTAGAAATAAAAGTCTTTACATTTAAAGTGAGCTCCACATTATGATGTCTTCATTGCACAAAAACTTGCATAAACAGCATATGCTACAGTAGAAATTTCCAAAGACTCAAAGTTAAAATTATGTTTTCCATTTGCTTAGTTTCATTCAGCTGGCACGTTGCTCCTTCTGATGTATTTTCTCCTTTTTGTAACCTCTCTCTATTACACACGTACATACCTTTTGGAGAAACAGATAGAACTTGCAGGTATCTTTAAAGTTCCTCCTCTTTTCAACTGAGGTAAAGGGATAGTACTTTAAAAGTCTGGAAAAGTAGAAGTTCTCAGCTTAGCAGAGGAGAAATTCCAGCTCAAATAGAATGAACAAAACTTTCATTGACTTCAAAGGGTTGCCGTTTCCCCGGGAGAATGCTGTGGGAAATCATGTCAAAGGCTTTACTAAAGTCTAGGTACACAACATCCACAGCCTTTCCCTCGTCCACTAAGCAGGTGACCATGTCATAGAAGGAGATCAAGTCTGTCAAGCAGGACCTGCCTTTCATAAAGCCATGTTGCCTGGGTGTCATGGTTTGGGCCGGATTGGCCACTGAAACAAATGACAGAGGCTTTCCCCAATATCTCCCTTCAGGGAGAGAAGGATGAGAGAGAAATAGACTTACGAGTTTAAAAGAAACTAAATTACTTTAATGAAATATTAATAATAAAATATTAAAAATAAAATATAATAATATTAAAAAAGAAAATAATGAAATATATACAAAACCAATATCAAGCTCCCAGGATGACGATCATGTCACCAGCAGACACCTCAAACCAGGACATTGGGCCTGACCACATGGTTGTCCTATATATGCCTCATGATGGCACTAAAGATGATGTGCTCCATAACCTTCCCCGGCACTGAGGTCGGACTGACAGGCCTGTAATTACTCCTTCTCTTGTAGATGGGTGTCACATTTGCTAACCTCCAGTCAACTGGGACTTCCCTGGTTAATCAGGACTGCTGATAAACGATGGAAAGTGTCTTGGTGAGCACTTGCCAGCTCTCTCAGTACCTTTGGGTGGATCCTATCTCACCCCATAAACTTGCATGTGTTTAAGTGGTGTAGCATGTTGCTAATCATTTCCCCTTGGATTATGGGGGCTTCAGGCTGCTCCCTGTCCCTGTCTTCCAGGTCAGGGAGCTGGGTACCCAGAGAACAACTGGTCTTACTGTTAAAGACTGAGGCAAAGAAGGCATTAAGCACCTCAGCCTTTTCCTCATCCTTTGTCACTATGTTTCCGTCCCACATCCAAGGAAGGATGGATATTCTCCTCAGCCCTCCTTTTGTTGTTAACTTACTTATAGAAACATTTTTTGCTGTCTTTTATGTCAGTAGCCAGATTAAGTTCTAGCTGGGCTTTGGCCCTTCTAATTTTCTCCCTGCATAACTTCACAACCTCCTTGTAGTCCTCCTGAGTTGCATGCCCCTTCTTCCAAAGGTCATAAACTCTCCTCTTTTTTCCTGAGTTCCAGCCAAAGCTCTCTGTTCAGCCAGGCCATTCTTCTTCCCTGCCAGCTCATCTTTTGGCACATGGGGACAGCCTGCTCCTGCGCCTTTAAGATTTGTTTTTTGAAGAATGTCCAGCCTTCCTGGACTCCTTTGCCCATCAGGATTTCCTCCCAAGGGACTCTGTCAACCAGGCTCTTAAACAAGTCAAAATCTGTCCTCCAGAAGTCCAAGGTAGCAGTTCTGCTGAATCCTCTTCTTACTTCTCCAAGTACCAAAAATTCTCTCATTTTGTGACCACTATGCCCAAGATGGCCTCCAACCATCACATCACCCACAAGTCCTTCTCTGTTTGCGAATAACAGGTGCAATGGAGCACCTCCCCTAGTTGTCTCACTCGCCAGCTGTCTCAGGTAGTTATCTTCCACACACTCCAGGAACCTCCTAGACAGTTTCCTCTCCGCTGTATTGTATTTATAGCAGATATCTGGTAAGTTGAATTCCCCCATGAAAACAAGGGCTAGAGATTGTGAGACTTTTCACAGCTGCTTATAAAACATTTCATCTGCCTCTTCATTCTGGTTGGGTGGTCTGTAACAGACTCCCACCATGATATCTGCCTTGTTGGCCTTCCCCTTGATTCTTACCCATAAACACCCAATTCTATCATCACAATCATTAAGCTCTAGACAATCAAAATACTCCCTAACATACAGGGCCACCCCACTGTGTCTGCTTCCTTGCCTATCCCTTCTGAAGAGTTTATACCTGTCAATTGCAGGACTCCAGTTGTGCAAGTCACATCACCATGTTTCCATGATGGCACCTATATCATAATTTTCCTGCTGCACAATGGCTTGTTGCCCATGCTGTGTGCATTGGTGCAAATGCACTTCAGTTGGACTATTGATCCCGCCACCTTTTTAGGGAGAAAAGCCCTAATTCCTACATGACCATTCTCAGGCACTTCCGTAGTTTCTAACACATCAATAACCCTTGTGTCTTTGCTGCTGCATGGATCTCCATCCCCTGCCTCCACTGAGATGGCAGACCGAAGGACTTTGCTAGCGCATCATCCCTCAAATATTGGCATGCCGTCCCCAAGCTTATCTCTAGCAAGCCTGGTTTTATCCCTTTCTCCCTTCAAATCTAGTTTAAAGTTCTTTCAATGAGCCCTCCTAACTTGTGTGCAGAGATCCTTTACCCTCTTTGAGACAAGTGTACTCTGTCTGTTGCCAGCAGGCCTGGTGTTGTGTAAACCAACCCATGATCAAAAACCCCCAAATTCTGCAGGTGACATCAGGCTCAGAGCCAGGTATTGATCTGCTGGCTCTTCCTGTTTCTTCCCTCATCATTCCCTACGACTGGAAGGATAGAGGAGAACACTGCTTGTGCTCCTGATCCCTTAACCAGTTGTCCCAAGGCCCTGAAGTCTCTCTTGATTGCCCTCAGACTTCTCGTTGTAACTTCATTACTGCCTACCTGAAAAATCAATAATGGATAATAATCTGAGGGTTGTACCAGGGTAGGAAGCTTTCTCTTCATATGTTTAACCCAGGCCCCAGGGAGGCAGTAGACTTCCCTTAGAAGTCGGTCTGGCCTGCATACTGGGTTCCCTTCAGAAGGGAGTCTCATATGACAAGGACCTGTCTTTTTTCGTTTATGGAAGCAGTTTTGATGCAGGCTGTAGGCCAACTTAACTTTGGTGACACCTCCAAGCTAGATGAACCATCATCCTCATTATTGTTCAGTTCCACTTGCAGAGCCTCACACTTATTTTGCAAAGACACCTGGGAAGATGGGGTAGTCACAGAGGAGACTCGCGTAGGTGAGATGTTTCCCACCTATGGCTCTTGAGTTGTGACACAGTTTGAAAGGTATTACATTCAGACCTTTTGCTGGACCTTTGTCATACAACCATCAAGGTTACTTTGGTGTGAAGGTTTCATGATATGGCTGTGGAAGGAAGTGAAACAGACTCTGCAGATGTAAACATCGCACCATCATCATGAGGTCCAGCTGCAGGGTCCATGTGGCTTTGTTCAGCAAGGAACAGTATTCTGTTCTGGTATTCTGGCACTGCCAAAGACATCTTCTGGTTTTGAGCCACTCTTGGAGCACCCCTTGCCCCCAGTTCACTGAGTTATACTGTTGCCAGGCATTACATTTTGGTATACAACTCCAAGTGACTACACTGGGGTTAGAAGAATGGATAAAATAGATACACTCACTAAAAAACAGTGTTCTTACTTTTGCTTATGGACATACCCAAAATAATCAAACTGATATGTAAAAGAGAAATATTTTCCACTACCTGTGAGGGCAAAAATCCTTTAGGAGGTGGCAAATGCCAAATATTTTTCCATGTCTGACACAGCAGCAGGATTCTGGCATTGCCCATAGGAAAAAAGACCACATGTCTGTGCACATTCAACACACCCATAGGGAGACACTGTTTTTTTGCAGACTGCCATCTCAGTTATGTTTGGCACATATGTTTTGCACTGGAAAATAGAAAATGTTGGTGATATACAGCATACTAAACAGAAAGTACACTTTCTACTGGGGAGGAGTGAAGAAGAGGATAACTAGAAGCTCATGCAGTTGTGGAAAGAGCTGGAGATTTTGACAAAAGCTAAAAAAAGTAAAAACACCAGTTCTGTGTAATGAAAATAGCAAACATGGGGAGAATTTTATATGGCAAGATCTGCAGGTACATCACAGTAAGTATGAAGAATTTATCAACGCACCTGATCCAGCAAACCAGGAGGAAGTACAAAGACTCTTTGAAGAATGATGCAGAAAAAATGGTGCCAAAATTAAATCCAACTTAAAGCAGCAAGCCAAGGCTCCTATACTGCCTAAACAGATACAGGGATATTAAAAGTTTAGAGAAGACAAAATGGTGCTTAAATAGTGCAAATTATTTATTCACCTCCTACATGGATATTAGCACGTCCCTCTCTGTGTTCTGTTCTACGTTCTAGTACAACAGTATGGTCAAGTGTAGACTCATCTGCCAGGGCTGCTAAAAAAACTGAATTTCAATACATTCAGTTACAGAGGAGACTTTGGATGTGATCTGGGTGGAAAAATCTCCTATCATTATGCAAGATCCTTGTTTGAAACTACCATCACCTCACTGTTGCCAATGTCTACAAAAGAATGCAAAACAGTACTCTAAGGCTGTAGCTGCAGATGTATGGACTGCAAATTGAGAAAGACCTGAGAGAGTTTTGGGCTTACAGACATACTTTCAAACTTTTTTGACAAAAAATGCAGTGGAGCAAGTCCAGTGCTAGATTTCACAGGCAAAATCAAATAAACCTGTCTTGTCTCAGATGAAAAGAGGATTCAAAATGATGGAGCTAGAGCTCAGGATGAAATCCCACAGAAAGTAAAAAAGAGCTATAAGCACTGCCAAGCTGAGAAAATATTTTTTCAATTCCTATTATCTCTTAAGGAGAACTCTTTATGTTATTTTCCATTACGTATTTTCATGATGTAGCTGTAAAAGCCTATCATATGTGTAAGAAATGCAACTACTACAGTGGTCCCCCAGTCAAACATAAGGGACTGTGTTAAAGACACAGGAAAATTTTGCCTGGATGACTGAGTAATTTTCAGGTTATTGTGCTACTAACATAAAAAAAAAAAAAAAAGAAAGAAAAGAAAAAAAAAAAGATAAAAAAAAGTCAAAGAATATGTAACTAATGTCTCTGATGTCAAAGTCACTGAGACTTGCAGAATTAGAGATTAAGACAAACCCAAAAACTTGGTAAAACTGGGCTCTCGTGTGATTTTATGAGAAGGAAGCTGTCTGCCTCTCTCCTAGGATGTAAATGGCTGGGATGCAGCATCGACTATCTGTGGATATATGGGGTTGTCACCCTGCGGACATATGCCCTGTTGGCATGGTAGACATTTTCTCAAAAAACTAAAGAAAATTGAATCTCCTAGGTTATGTGAGAGGTTCTCAGACTGACAATAACATGTGCACTGTGCGATAACATAAAGGCACTCCAAATCAAAGTACTACTATAAAATGTGTACTTGCTGCCTCCTGACAACAGTGATACCATTCCTCCTGTGGAAGTCACAGTTTAGAGCACTTTGTGCTATGTCTGAACTGTGGACTCTGCGACTAATTTCAAGTTCCCACACCTGGGATCACACTCCCCAACTACATTGACTCTCCATATGTGGGCGAGAGTTACATACACATCAGCTCCTCCGTGTCCTGGTTTCTGTAGGAGAAAAATCAAGGTGTGAAGGCCTGATAGAAACTGTGATTAGAAAACTGGGAGACTGAGACAGGGCACCAGTGGGAATCTTCAGTGGTCAGTTCTATCTCAGTCTCAGATCCAGATAAAAGGGTAACAGAGAAAATGAAAAAGAATATAGTGGATTGATGTGCTTTAGCGTTGTCTTTCCCAAAACTGCAGACCAATTCATAGTTCAAGAGAAAAACTGGAGAGAAGCAAGATAGCAAGAGAGAAAAAGAAATCAAATCAAGTCCATCCAGAAATAAGAAATTTGGCAAAACCACTGTTCTTTTTGTTGTAGTCCGAACAGTACTGGGCTCAGATCAGGCAGAGATGAGAAACAACACTGAAATTGTTGGCCAGCTACTGACATTTGACATAATCCTATTACAATTGCCCAGAGAGTGCCAACAGCTTGGGCAGTATTTATTCATAATAACACATAATATTAATCCCAAATTTCAGTGAACTTCTACATCATAAACAGTTGTGATGAAAAGCATACAATGTCATTAAACAAAAAAGAGCATACTAGAGAAAATGCATTGTGACGTTCTGAAAGAACCAGCTCTTCTTTCTGTTCTTTCCTGTTTTCTGTGATTATGTCCTCCCAGCTGAATCTCTAAATTAATGATGTATAAAATAATTTTGTGTCATGATGAATTATAAGAAAAAAGTGGCTTTTATTGTGTCCAGCTTGTGAAGGATGAACCAAAGATTTTCACAGTGAGTTTGAATCACTTTTGTGATGCCAACCCTTAATATTTTAAAAATGCTTTCTTTTCCTCCCTCTGTTCTCCCTTGTCCTCGTGATATAGCTTCCTTTTTTCTTTTAAAGATATGTTTCTAGCTTTTTGTTTTCAAATGTAGCTTTTACAGCTTTGGTACCACCTTGGGAGGAAGAAGAATTACTCAGGTACTGAAGAATTACTCTCTTTCTGACAGCAGCATGGTTCCTTCCATGGAAGAGAATTTGGCCAAACTGGCAATGGTACCTCCCTGATTTTCTGTGGATATCTCCTTTGGTCACAGTTCAGACTTTTCTTCTTGGACAGAGGCACATAAGAAAAGATCCCCTGACCACTAATTCTGATGAAGAGTTCAGGCTTTCAATATCAAAAGACAGGCTCCTAGCCATATAGGTGGATACATGGAGATTTCAAGTACATAATGGAGCTCAGGTGTAAAGCATATGCACTTACATAAATATATTCAAACTGAATTTAAATTCAGTTTAGGTATGTCCTTTACTATCTCCCTGAAAAGCTGTCTTCTTCAGGGAACAAATCAACAAAAGAAATGACAAAAGATGCCTTGAAAGAACATCAAGTGTAAATATTGATAATTTTACTTATTTATTTAAATGCATAGATGTTACAAAATAGATCAAAATGATGTACACTTCTTTATAGTTTCATAGCATTAGAAGTTGAAACAGGGATACAAATTTATATCTCAGGTATAACATGTATATAGCATCATATGACAATATGAAAGAAATGTTATATTGATAAGTTCACTGCAAGACATGTGTTACACAACCAGCTTTCTTCTCTGAAAAACCAGATACAACCCCACCCACACCATTATCAAAAAAAAAATCTAAACAACAAATGATGAAAATATATAATGAGAGGGGGGGAAAGGACATTTCACTGAATAAACACTGAACATTTTTTTTGGCTTGGGTTCAGATAGAAACCATAGAAATATCATAGTCTTCCAATCCTCAACATCTTCAGTCCTCAGAAAAAGCTTTCCTTATGGCATATAGAAAAAAGCAACTGTAGATGGTTTGCTTCTTAAATGAACCCTGCCTTTAAGCACCGTTTCAATTACGTAAGAGCACCCTACATGAAACAAAGATGTTTTAACTCCTCAGAGCTATTAGATTCCAATATTACCATTCACTCTTAAGGAACAAGTTTATTACATTAAATATTGCTTCTAAGATAATTCCTGACTTATACGATGATTTATTGAAGCTGTAGCAAGTTTGCAGCATGATGATTTGATGATTTGCAGCCTAGTGATTTGAATAACGATTGCTGTTGTGAGCTAAACATATAACCTGAGGGATATTCCCTCTCTTCTGCTGGCCAAAAAACCTCCTAACATAATTTATATGCATAGTCAGTGTGAGGGATTTTTAAAGAATTTGCAACCTGATTGCCAAATGATAAGGTGCCAAAATCTTTTTCCACTCTGAATTTTGTGTTTTGGCAGAAGACAAGCAGATAATACTGTATTGCAACCATTTCAATCTGGTTTTCTCACACTTCACACTCAGGGGAGCTCAGCAGAGTGGGGATAACTATCAAAAGTTTACGTCTGTTCCACTGACTTGTGTGAATTTAAAAATGCATTGCCTTGTAACATGAGCAAAAAATTCTTCTCTAACAGAAAATAACTATATCCTGAAAGAAAGTCAGTAAATGAAGTTTAAGCAGCAACAAAGTCTTGAAATTACCAATAGTAATGTTTTTTTTTTCTTTTCTTGAATTTATCAGATGGGCTGTTGCCCATCTGTTGAATTAACCAGATGGGTCATTGCTATGTTTTTCTTGATTTCCAATTTATTTTTTATTGAAAGAAAGCAGTTTGAAAAGGCTGTGGTTATTACAGGTTACTGTTGACAGAAGTTTAATGTTCTTATGAATCCAAATGGGAAGTTTTGTGCGCTTTGAGACCATCAGACTAATTATGATCTGACAGCCAGAGCATATGAATTTTCTATTTTGCACAGTTTTAAAAAGCACTAAGAAAATGCCGTGTGCTTGGATTCTATGAGACCATTTCATTCTAGAAGAGAAAAGCAAGAGTTTGTCTTGAAAACTTAGCAATAATGGGAAAATTTTAACAGTAATTTGGGCCTTTAAAACTCTTATTTTATTAGGGATCGTTAGAATTTAGTATCTGAGTAATGAGATTTCCCACCTCTGCTTTTTAAGAACTGTATCTGATTTAACACCTCTAAAAATTCTTCTAATATCTGAATATCTCTATTTTACCTCATAGTGATAAAACTTTGTATGATAGGTAACCAACATCCCAGGCAACTGTGATTGTTCTGTACTTAGAAATCACATAAAACTAAGAAATGGAGGAGTTATGCAATGGACCTCATTTCTAAAAGAAAACAGACAGACTAATTCATGTGTCTTTAAAATCAAGGCCAAAATTTTAAAGGAAACAAACTAAATTTACATGTGTTTGTTTTTAAAAAATCCTAAAACATTTTGGAGTCCTATGAAGTGAAACCAATATATTGGCATTCTCGACCACAAGAGGGCATCCACACTTTCAACCTGATCCTTGAAGATATCTATGAACAGATATATCTATCTACCTATCTATCCGTCTATCTATAGACATAAATAAGGATATAGATATATTTCTTTCTCTTAAGTCCCAGCTGTGGTACAGAACACATTTGCTCTGGGAGGTTTCCTCTTTCAGAATCCCATGGTATTTCCCAGTGTTGGTAGGGGATAGCACATGCAGTCTAATTTTGCTGTCTGTAAAGCTCTCATGGAATCCAACTTTCTCACTCCTGCAAAAGTTATGTTAAACCTCCCATGGTTTTCATCGAGGCCTGATCCAACTCATCTCAAATTCAGAGGGAAACAAACTGATCTCAGAGAAGAGGAACATACAGCTTCACAAGGATAAATGTGCAAGGGCAAGCCTAGATTTTCTGGTCATTTATTACCCGCGAGAGAGGATTTGGGATCAGTAAAACCTGCTCAGCATCAATCTGAAGTCATGACTGTCAGAGATCTTACTCTCCCCGTAATCCGTTCCACAGGCACTTCACTGTTGTGACGAGGGGAGGGTGCTGTTTGTTTTGGTTTTGAACAGGAATACATTTTCCTCTCTGGTGCACATAAAACTCTCATGAGAGCCTGAAACAGCCATAAAAAGGAACTTTGAAAGCAAATCTGTCCTAGTGGTAGTATATGATATGCTTAGCTGAAAAAGCTCTCACAAACACTGGAGTGTATATGGTAATATTGGAAATAAACTTCATCTTCCACAAAAATAATGTATAACTTCAGCACCAGAACATATAGGTTAGCACCAAAAGGTATCAATTGTTACCCATTATTTCAGATGTTCTAATGAGGCAAAAAAACGCAACCAGATATTATAAACAGCTGCACTCAATAATCAATGATATCAATTACTTCATTTTTACTCTTATGCCTCTCACAGTATTTTGACTAAAAATATTTTTAGCCATGTTTTAGTATGTGTATACTTTCATAGTTTTATACTTAGAACAGAACAAAAGTCTGAGCTAATTTCTCTGTATTTAAAGGCACACCACTCTGCTTGGAAGGAATTAGTACAAATCTTCAAGGCTAGCAGAACAGCAGCTGGGGGTAGTTTGCCTCAGCATAACCTTGAACGCATCAAGAATTTCCCTCAGCATGTATCAGAGCAGATATACTGCCAAAGACATCTGAAGTCTTCCACACATTTCAGTATTTTTGTTCTAGCAGCACTTGGTGTCAGATAATCAGTCAGGCAGCATTGACACTGGCAATCAAAGTAAAGCTTTACTGGCATTGTCATTACCCAACCTCAGAGAAAAAAGATGATAGAAATTGGGGCGATTCAAATAGGTAATACAGAAAGGCCTTCAGTAAACTAGTTATTAAATAAGGTGGAAGGCCAAATTTCACGCAGTAATCAAATATCTGATGAGCTGTAAACCTCTCTGTTCAATGAAAAATATTCAGCTGATACTTGAGCACTTGTGGCTGGTTTTATCAGGAGCTGCTTGTATGAAATAGCTTATACCCAGATGATTGATTGCTGCTGTCACTTACAGTGTGATTACAATAATTAATCCCTAGCACCATTATGGGATGTTGTGAAAAAACCTGCATATCTGTTTGTTAAAAGCAAAGTTTTCTATATCCACAGAAAACAAAATATTCCACAAAATCAAGGTATTTGTAGCAACTTAAAAAGTAACAGATACGATAACATATATACCCGTTATAATAATTTCAGCTGAATTACAGAATTATAAATTAATTTACAATGTCTACTCCTGTTTGGAAAGTGTACCATACAACATACATGTTGCAAATTCCAAAGTGCATAGTCATTTATTGTTAGACCTACTGTTGTAGGCTCCATGGCTTAACCTGAACTTTTGCTTATGCTCTGCTTCCTATCTTGTATTTAAAAAAAAATAATAATAATGAAAATGGCTAGATGCACTGTTTTAACTTTGCTCTCTTTACCTCTAGAGAAGATTTCTTATGCAGAACAAAAATGTATTTGCCCTATGCATCTTTGCCAAAAACTGGGCTGGCTGAGGACTAGTGACCCACCTAGTAGTATTATTTCGCTGAATTCTTTCAGTGTGTACATACATGATGCAAAGAGGTTGTGCTTCACTTTCAAAAGAGGACTGGATTTTACTCAGCCAAAGTGCTTGACTGCTTGAGCATTGTCCAAGTCCAAGCCCCTTTGAAACCAAAGGAAAAACCATTTATATTGTAACTGTTAGGATAAAAGTTAGTAGAATATTACAAGTGTTGTTCTTTTTAAACATGGACACATTTTAAGACAATATACTTGTCTAGTTACTGTCCTGTCAGATACAGAAGTGTCACTAACTAGAAATGTCTGAAGAGCCACAAATCAGTTGCTGACGTTCTCTGAGGGATCAGATTACGGGTAGATGGAGAGGGGCTCTTACATTTCATATGCTGTAGAGCCCACCCACCCCCCCAGCTATCTTGCTGGAGAAAAAGAATAACTAACATGAAGGAGTCAAACTCTGATCTTTCTTTTTATATCACAAATAACATACTTCATATTCTGGTGACAGACTGTCTCAAACACCCTCAAACGGACTGAGTTAGTAGTGACTTAAAGACACACACATATGTAGCACCAGTGAAATTACACGCTGTTGTTCTGCTTGCTCTATTCAGTATTGCTTTTCAAGGTTCATAAATTTCAGAGGTCTAAATGTAGCAGTGCAAGCAGACTGAACACATATATTTAAAGTGGAGTACATTCGGCCCTATAATACACTGCCAAAACTCGAGGTTATTTCAATGGCATAGTAGTTGTGGCAGACATTTGATTTCCTCCTTTTTTTAATCTGTTTTTCAAGCAAACTACCTATATAATACTCTACCTTAAAGCGTAGGTCCTCTTTATAAATGTTCTAGTAAGCACCCATAAGGCATTCAGTTTTTAGCAGGAAAGGTATGAATAAAGAGATTTGAGTTTTATAAATTCATACAGATATTTTCAGGAAATAGTGCAATATATTAAAGGACACTGCCAATTGCTTTAGAAATTTTGAATTTTTGTCACAAATCTATATGAAGTTTTAAAGTTGCCTGATGTCTTTTATTTGGAAATCCTCTTATCTACTTTTATATCTGATCTCTCCTTGAAAGTTTCACCTGGCTGAGTTTCAGTCAGGAGGATAGCACATATACTGGCAAACTTATAGTGTAAAAGACAGTATGGATGTCAGGTACTGATACATGTTGCTTTGTAGCAATATATTTCTTTACCTTCCTGTACCAGAATAAATACACTGCTGCAAAGCACCATTACAACATTATGACTGTGTTCAGAAACACAGAAAGGTAGAGTTAGGCTGTGTTATTATACCAGTACATCTCAAGTGATGTAGTTTTCTATCTAGGTAAGACCTTAGGCACGTGAGTTAACAGCCATTGCGTCTTGGCCAGTGTGGTTCCTCATTGTCTCTAATTTTCCTGTCTGCACACAGGCATCGTTGATGATAGCAGCAGCCGTGTGCTGAACTCTTGGAATGCCATAAACGAATTGAAGTTGTGCATGAGGTAGGTAATATCCTGCAGTTTCTCTTGCACATATGTTTTCCTCTGCTTGGAGTCCCATTGACATTGCAGGTGAAAGCACAGCTGTAAATGGGAGGAACTGTCACGAGTGTGGGAACAATTTGTTGCTTCGCACATCACACTCCATTTTTGAAGCACAGTACTAAACAATGACCCTTCTCTTTCTGGAGCTATTATTTTTAAAAGGAAGTCATATTCTGTCTTTTAATGTGCTTTTAACAGAACCTAATCTTCAGGAAGCTACACTTGCTAAGGTGAAAATTAGTTTACTTTCTGGTAAAAAAATGTTAATCTAAAAGGGTTAATGTGAATCTTGAATCCCAAAGTGTTAAAACCAAATTATACTATACTTTGAAAGCTAATTATACAAAAGCATACAAAAAGAAAACATGAGTAGTATTACAATATCTCTCTATATATAATATGTGCAAAATTCAATATACAAGCTTCTTGTTACTCATCCTTTTTTTAAAAAAAAAAAAAATGTAAACCTTAATTTATTTAAACCAGTATAAGTAGTTTGATGTTACTCCTGGGAAACAAAGATTATCGGTACAAGAACCTCCATAGCTTGGAGGACAAGCAGAACATGGGACTCCTACTTTATATGGTGCTTCTCCAATCCAATTCCCCCTGTAAATAAAAAAGGAAAAAGAATGCTTAGTAATTTCAGAGAGGAAGAGAAAAAAATCATTAAATCATACTTGTTTTGAGTGATTAAAGTTAATGTCTTCAGTGATATCCTATAAATGCCCTGTTACTGAAAACATACATTAATCATAGACTCATAGAATCATCTAGGTTGGAAGGGACCTTTAAGATCATCAAGTCCAACCATTAATGTAACACTGCCAAAATATATATAAAAATATATTTCTGCAGGTTACTGACAAAGATTAACCTACCGATTCCCAAAAACCAGCAGGAGAATGACCATGTCGCCCCAGGCCAGTAGTGCATTCCATATCCTTTAGTGTCTGTGGCAAAGTCCCAGTCCTCTTGCTTTTGCTACAGCCAAGTGATTTTTGACTCTCCAAGGCTGGGACAGAGTATTTTTTACTGGAGGGCTACATTTATGAGAAATTAGCAACATAAGTATTGGTGCAAGGTTTTCCTTGAGCACTTTTTTGTTTGGCAGTTATCTTAAACACTTGGGTTTGGAAGGTGCAAAAATGAACTGACTGAAATCTTATTCTCAGGTTGCACAGCCCTGGGTCTACATTGTGAAGCTCTAATGCTGAATTTGTGGTTAAAGAAAAGGGAAGATGAAAACTATTCACACCAGTAACGTATTAAAAAGAACTATATTTGGGCATTTGTAGGGGCCTCACAGGCGTTAATGGGAGGAGAAAGAGGGCTCCCTTCTGGTGAATAGAGCTGCGTAACAGAGCCTGTGGGAATGGGGTACAAGTCTGGATAGTGATCATGTCAAAAGAGGTAACTCTGAAAGATATAAGAACATCTGAAAAACGCATCCAGACTTTTAGGTGCTTATATAAACCTCTGGCTTTTAGAGATTCATGTAACACTCGTGAGGTAGGCAGAAAGAAAGTTAAAATTAGATTTTTATTTAAATGTTATGTCTCACTGAGCAGAGAACTTTCCTCTAGTTTGCATGTGACGTGGTATAGCAGTGAGTAATGCAAGTATTTATGAAAAATTTTCTCATCCCCCACCTCCCAGCCAATAACATTGGATCAAAAGCTGTGGTCTGGGTTGTGCCTTGGAAGAAAGTAGGAATCTCTCAAATAATTTGCTCATTCCTACTTCTCTTCCAAATGGGTACAGCAGACTGAGTGCTCAGGAAATATATTTAGTCTGATAACAGATATGGAAATGCAGAAAGAGTTTGCTGAAAGCTGGTTTCTGCTTTATTTGCTATGCAATGCATGGCTGATTTGTGTGAGTCCATTAGATAACCAGGTGCAGGGCCTTTCTAAACTTTGTAATTATCCTCCTTAACTTTTTTTTTTCATTATTTCAGAAGCATAGATATTTTTCAGCATTACAGCATGGTATCAGTGAAAATAACTGGAGTTCTAAATCCTAAATCTTTGCCAAATTCCAATATTAATAACTCAAATTGGGGCTGTTATATTCACTCCCTTCTTCAGAGGAGGAGTTTCTGATGTGCTGGTTGCTCAGAAGGACACAGCCTTTATCGACTGGCAAAGAGAATTCTGCATGTGTGCCAAAGGACTCTAAGCCCAATGTTGTTAATTCAACTTAATTAATTCTTAGGGATATAAACTTAAGCCAGACAAGACCATTCAATATCCTTTTTGTGACCATGCAAGAAGTAGATGTGAAAGTCCCAATTCCACTACCTATAAATCAAAGGTCTACTCAAAATCTCACGCAGAGAAGAAGCTTGTAACTCCAGGCTTTAGTTTGCTGTTTGAGAAGCAGTGGGATTTTTAGACTGAGAGAATATAAAATGTCATTAATACATTGTTAAGTGATACACAAACAATGCATCAGTTTTCAGTAATGCCTAATGCATAAAAACATTCTTTTCCTATATATGAACATGAGAGAGGTATTCTAGGAATTTTGTAAATTTTAATATTCTTTTTCAAACAGAGATACATAAAAAATAGTATTTGGGTTTCTCTGATAAACTTTGATTTCGCCTTGTCCATGTTGTGGAGGTAAAAGTCAGATACGGTTTTTGCTGCCTGACACCCCTCACATTCATTTCTTACCACCCTTTTCTAGTAGATATTAAAGACAAAAGGGCAGAGAAATCTCCTTGATTTCCAAAAGGTTTTTTTTCCAAGTTTTCTTACTAAATCCTACTTTTTTTAAGTTGTAAAATCTTTAAAAATTCTTTTACTCATGTAACAGCTAGAATAATGACATATTGTTGCATATTCTTTACCACAAATGGACCAGTGCCACTGCAAGTTTATGGAAAACATGCTCAATTAATTATACTTAGGTTCCTATATAGAACTATGGCTTTGCCTAATATTATACAGTCAGAGAAACCAGCCATTTACACTGTTCATGCTGCTTTTGAAGCACTCATCTGAACCAGACCTCAAATTGAAGCTCTCCCAGAGCCACTCTTTATTGATTCATTCTGCACCCAGCTTGGGATGGTATCTAGGAAACGCTGGGAGAAAATTAATTTCTGCATTTCAACCTAACACAGATCTCTGCACAGCTACCTGATACAGGGCTACCTATGGGTGTCTATGACCTATACTTTGAAGGACCCTAATATGGAATGCAAGATGAGATTTGCAGACACTGAGCTTAGGTACATGGACTCTGTAGGAAACCTGTGCTGTGGATGCTGTTATGCAGCATCATCACAGCCAAAGGTATCTTGTGGGCAACAACATATGTTCATAGTAAGTCAAGGGCCTGACCTACAGTGGAATTGGTTACTTGTGGAAGTCTAGTTCACTATAAGTATATATAACAGAGTGAAGAAATAAGGAATTGAAGGTAAAGTGGAAAAAGCACAGAAGAGGAAGACAAAAAGAATTATAATAGTAATAACAACAGTAAAAGAAAACAAGTTTTTTGCTTTGTTCCATACATATCAAGTTATTTCCTTTTCTTCCTTGTATACCAAAGTCATGCATTTGCTGTATGTTCAGATGTAAAGTTAGAATGCAGGAGCAGCCCGCAGAAAAAGCACAAATACAGGTCAAGCTGCAGAAAAAGGAGTAAGCAGTCCTATGAGAGGACCAAAACATGCATGAAGTATAAAAATAAACAACATTAAAAGAAAGCAACTCACTTTGGGGCATAGTTGCATACCAAGTAAACAGCTCGTCGCCAAACAGATCCCCAGACGTTCATATTGTGGCATGTGTGGATTGCGCAGCCTATACGATTGGAAGTGGCCCAAACCATCTGAATAAATATTTATTATTGGTGAAGTCCAAATTGAAAAGAAATATATATATACATTTATTTGAGAGAGAGCTATAAATACATCACAGAAAAGTCCAGCTTTGGACAGTAGATTTTGAATAGAAGAATGTAATTTATATAACCTGTGTGTAATGGGTGCACATGGGTCCATAACATCGCATGGGGCATCTGGGGTTGCAATCCTGAGGATAAGGGAAAGCATAATCCTTCACCTCATCATACCACGGCTTTACCAGCTGGAGAATAGATCGATACCTGGGTTTTTTTAAAAGACAGAAAGAAAAACATGTAATTTTAGATTTAGGTATTTTGGAACTTTCTGCTGCTAATCCCTCTGATCCAAGTCACCTAAAACACATTTCTCCACGCATCACTAGGGGCACAGTATTGAGCAATAATACACTTAAGTCAAATGAACATAGATGGATTTCAATTATTGCTAGAATACTGGACGACACTTGCATCAGTCTAAGATCTGGATCTCGCTGTTTGAAGGCTGACAAAACAACTGCCGCAGTTATCTGCCTACCTTCCAGTTCTTACAGATAGGTTCTGACCCAAGAATCTCAGTAAGTAGGAAGGTCCATGGTCCCAAATGCATGTAGCAGCCCAAGCCTCTGCAGATTTGGCAAGAGTTTCATCCCAAACCTGACAAAATAAAATATCCTTAGCAGTAGAACAGAAAAAACAAATAGTGATCACAGTGCAAGAACACAAGAAGCAAGTATCTTAAGTCAAAAATATACTATCATAACACATCAGATCTGCAAGCTAGGCAGAGAGCTCTTGAATTCTGTGGGACAGCATGTGCAGGATCAAGCAGGATTTACCCTAACACTGGACAGAATTCCTGTCCACATCATCAGAGGAAATCAAGAATTCAGATCTCTCCCTTTTTTCTGGAAAAGCCCTTCCCTGAGCAGACATTCTCCTACCATTTTTCCTTCTGTGGTGATGAGATCCATGTGTGGAGAGGAGTGAAATGTTGGATGGGACTCAGATGGAAGTTAAAGAGAAGGAGAGGCACACAGGGAAGAACAATTCAGCACAGGTATTACATACTGCACAAAACCCCAAAGCATTTGAAACGGCATCTCGGGAGTATCTATAGCCAGAGAGAGTGTGTGTGGCAGCTTTTCATATTTGAGGCCACAAGGTCAAGAAAAGGGATTCCACAAAGGCAAAGACTATGGATAGTTTCCAGGTGTGGTATGAGTTCCATCATTTTATTCTGCATGGGAGCTGACATTGCTCCCTGCCTGGAATAAAAAGCTAACAGCTCTGTAAGAAGAGACAGTTTGACTTCTTAAGTTCTCCTCCAATGGCAGGAACATGACGAGTGAACTTAAACACTGTCTCCTTTATATGCTTTTCCTGCTCACTTACATGCTTGATTTGTAACTCCACTATTTTCTCCACAGCAAATACACTTGCCTCAGCAATAACGGAGATATCAGCAATAGAACCCACTGCACCGCTGGAGCTCCAGATAAAGAATATCTCACTGTTATATTACAAGTACACACAAATCCTAGTATATCTTCATATTTGAGTGATACCCAAGTAGGCTCTAGGTCCTGGACTTAGAAGTTCATTTTGTATACCCCGAGTAGAGTGTTTTGGTGTAGGACAGTTTTAGTGAATTGCAAGCAGAAAGGCAGGAACAGAATGTGGTAAAATTGCCTACCCAGCCCACCGCAGCTTTTAAAACACAAACCCAAACTCATAAATCTTGAGTGGCTACAAAATAAAGAGTATGCTCTCTGTGGTATGAAATAAGAGGCAAAGTCAGAAATAAACTTATCAAAGGATAAGGTGGCCCACATCACAAATATTTTCTGTTCTGTTAGCTAATAATGATTTCTAACACTGAATTCATAGTTTTAATTTCTCTAACCTGCAGAGTGACAAGACTGACCACAGATCATGGACGAGGATGGTAATTCATGCCCTAAGTCTGTCTGGTAGCTTCTGAAATTTTTCTAAGTGAAAAGGACAAAATTTAGTAAATTGTATGAAATTGCTGTATCATTGAACCAAGCTTTTGCTACTATGGAGTGGGTGAGGTACCTCCTAGATTAAAGCTGAAGAAGTGCAACAGAGATCAATATGAACCCTTAATGCAAATGATCTTCCATTCAGGTGGAACCATCTAATGGAAAGTAAGACGGACGGTGCTTAAAGCAGAGCAGATTTACTTTACACCTGTTTGTAGAAGGTCTCAGAACAAAGTCAGAGCAAATTGCCAGTAAAAGGACAAAACAGAGAAGTGTTAGGAAGAAGCATGCTAAGAAGGAATGGTCTTCAAGCCAGGAAATACTTTGACTTCAGCTCTGAAAAATGAAGGGAGTTTCTCAGAGAAGTTATAGATAAGTCCATAACTTGGGAAGAGAAGGCTAAGCTGGAGCACTGGGGTACAAGAAAGGGGACCTGGGGCTGCTACGGCTCCATCCAAAACCCAGGAAATGCTCTAGGGCCCAAGAGGAAGAAAACAGTGTGCAGGCATCTGTTCTGCTCTGTACCTCTGATGTTAAGTCAATTAGCTGCATGTGGCCAGCATACAAATAACTCTTTATAATCCCTGTGGTATATCAGTGGTCCCAAAAAGAGGGCTTAAAGAGGGGGGCAACAGTAGGTACAAGAATAAAAGTGAGCCTAGGAAGTGTGCCTGACAGCGGGGCTACACTCGGCATTTGGAGCCTGTCTAGGCCCAGGGGAACAGAGGAGCACACGGATCCAGCGCGTGGGTCCAAACACAGCTGCCTGGTGTGCAGCCATAAGGGGCAGCTCCGCCAGGACTGTGACACCCCATAAACACCCTCCTTTGCTGGGATTAATCATGCTTCTGGCACGAGCGCTCCCTGCCAGGAGGCTGAACATGAGGTTTGCGTGCTTGCTCCCAAGTGACCTGGCTGCAGTCCCACAATAATCTAAATGTGTACTGTATTTGCACAAATAGCACTGAGCTCCTCATTTCCACCCAGCATATTTTCACATACTAAATTGCCTCACAGAATAGCATGTTATGTGTTTGAAAGAAATGTGAAGACTGGATTAGGTTTTCACTGCTAATGCCCTCTCTAAACTAGACATGGCCCCTGCCTTGGACAGTGAGAGTATTGCTAGTCCAGTTTCATTTCTCCTCAGCTTCATTTTCTGGTTCTCAGGAATCATCTGAAGCATTTGATTGGTGAAGTTTTAGGGGATTGTTTCAAACTCAGTTAAAAAGTTGTGGGTTTGGCAAGTAAGCATTACTGTGATATATAGTGTGCTCTGCTTTCCTTTATCTGTTTACTCTTGACCACTCTCTGGATATATGAAATTTTTAGCAAACATAAAAAAAGAGAGAGAAAGAGAAGGAAAAAACAAAACAAAACACTGAAAAAGAAGTAATGGGAGGGGATCAAATGCAGAATCTTTTAATTTCCTCCATTCCTTCATTAGCAGGCTGGTGAAAAGCCCTTGTACAGTTCCTTCCTGCTATGTAAATCATTTGTATTTCATGGGAAAAGATTAAGTGCTTCACCTTCCTTATTTTTATTTTAATTTCCTAGAAGAAAACATGGTGTCAGTCCCTCTAGAACTAGGTCTAGATCACCTCCATGAGAAAAGGCCAATAATTAATATAGGCTGAAGCACAAAAATTATTATCTCATAATGATCTAAAATCTTCTAAACTGTAAGAGACTGCACCGTTAGTTCACCCTTTTCAAAAGAAGTCTGATCCTGAGTTCACACTTGTACTAATTCGTATCTCATTTCAGTCCCCTGTTTCGGGCATGTAAGAGAACAGGGGAAAGACATGTAGATTTTTTGAACTCATAAGGCTTCACTGTTGTACATAGATAAATAGCATATAAAGAAATAGAAAAATATCCTAAAAAGAGAAACCAAAGTAACTTGAAAGCCAGAGGAGTAGTTTCTGTATGAGGAGAAATTAAAAAGCTCAAGGCAATTAGCAAAGAGTTTAAAAAAACACTGAGATAAACAAAATTATAAACTCTGAAATGATGGCCGATCCAGTGTTTCTATTAAACATGTTAGAGAAAGCTGTCGGACATGAACATAAAATTGCAAAAGGGAAAAAGGAGAGATTTGCAAAGTCAGCAGGTCAAGATCTGAGAAGGTGACTCATCCTCAAATGCTAATCATGCGAACTCCCAGTGCCAAACTGCTAGGTCGTTAGTAATTGGGGAAGCAGTCACCTTCCTTCCACACAGTATAAAGTTCCCCCCCAAACTCTCCAGATCACTGATTTGGTCCAGCATGGAAACCCTCCCCACTCCTCAACTGGGTCTAACTGAGCTGCGATGGAGTTAAAGCATCTCACCGCACTTCCACTGGGAGCTTGAAGTGAACATCCTTTGGCCAATTTATTTTTCTTTCCTCAGCCAAAGATTATTTTCCTAGAAAGCTGTCAGACTGTGCTTTCTGCACTGCTTCCTGCAAAACTACACTTCAAAACTACACTTAATCTGAAAATTGTCAAGCGGACTGAATAGAGGGTACAGGCCAGTGCTTCTACGTGGGGAGTTTCAGCACCAAGAGATGACCTGTGAGGCTTTATGAGGCAGCTCTGGGGTGTCCTCTGCACTCACATAGCACATGCTGCTTGAGAGTTAGGACTGAAATCTTAGCATTAATAAAGTCAGCGGGAATTTTGCCAATGAGGCCATTCACCCAAGATGCAGGTTTTTTGTTTGTTTCACTCTGTAAACAAATAGTAAAATAAATTCTTTTGTTCCTATAATGTATAACAAGCAGTAGAGTGTAAAACGAAATCTCTTTAATGTTGAATGAAATTTCTTGAAGTCCAAGAACTGAGCTTCCTTCCCCAAAGGAAGCTTTTTAATGTTGTGGGCCACAGTTCCTTCATATCCCCCCTTTCTATAGCTGTTTCTATAGCTGTTTCCTAGTTTTCTTAGATAATTTATGTGTAGAAGGGATGGTGTTGCCATTTTGTTCTCTGTTGGAACAGCTTTGTTGGAACTGGAGGTCCTGGTCACAACTATCCTCTTAGGTATTAAAAAGATGGTGAAGCTGAATAAACATTATGATGAAGAAAAAGAAAAGAAGCAACTACAATATTACAAAGATCTGTCCACAGCATTTGTTGAAAAATAATTGGCTGTTCCCTTCCTACGTTGACAGCTATGTTTTAATTTGAGGAACGGTGTACATAACCATTTTTAACTATAACTTGAACTTAGAAACACAGTTCTGCTCATTCTCATTACAGTCAGAATTGCACTCCTAACACCAATTATTTAAATGGAGTAGCCTTCTCTTGACACCCGGCTCAAAAAGCACCTTAGGGGTGCAAACCCTGTTGCAGAACAGGAGATAAAGCTGAAAGCAACAAGGTACTTCAGACAGCAACCTCACTACTTTATCTGTAAGTAGAAAACATTGAACAAATGTATGCAAAACAAATGAAACAGAGCTTTCTTAATCCAAATCACTTGTTCTTACTGAAAACTTTCAAAAGGACTGCTGTGTTACTGCAAACATACTGCTACCCTGGACACATTTACCCTGTGGTAGCTCTACTTGAAAAGTAAAAAGTTTCATATTCCTAGTTTTAAATGCACTAGTGCAACATCTGTTAGCACAACCTGAACATGCAAACTTTGCTGAGAACATCTGTGAATGATGGATATATGAAGTCATGGTTAAATTACACTGACTAAAACAGAGCAAGGATTCAAAGCAGCGTTCTCAGGGTCTGGAGCACATCGTTGGTGCTAATGAAACATCAGGCCTTGGGATTTTGATGGTATCAAGGAACTGTGTCATTTGGGACCTGTACCTTTATTAAAGCAGCGGACATATATTCGCTATAGGCCTTCAGTATGACTAGGTGAAATAGTAATGTCAGACCCTCCTTAATGACCTTCTCTTTTCATAGAGCACCTCAGTTTCACCGCACAACAGGCTGGAGTCCTTCTAGTCTGGCTTCATAATATTTGCACTATGTAATTATATAAAGGTTAGGAAACAAAATCTTTCTCTTGTGTAAGGTCTGATTCAGGACCTCTGGATATCATAGAATCATAGAATCATACAATGGTTAGAGTTGGAAGGGACCTTAAAGATCACCTAGTTCCAACTCCCCTGCCATGGGCAGGGACACCTTCCACTGGACTAGGTTGCTCAAAGCCCTGTCCAGCCTGGCCTTGAATACATCCTGGGATAGGGCAGCCACAACTTCTCTGAGTAACCTGTTCCAGTGTCTCACCACCGTCACAGTAAAACATTTCTTCCTAATATCTTATCTAAATCTATCCTCAATCAGTTTAAAACCGTTATCCCTGATGCTATCACTGCACTCCCTGATAAAGAGTCCCTCCCCATCTTTCCTGTAGGCCCCCTTTAAGTACTGGAAGGCCACTAGAAGGTCTCCTCAGAGCCTTCTCTTCTCCAGGATGAACAACCCCAACTCTTTCAGCCTGTCCTCATAGCAGAGGTGCTCCAGCCCTCTGATCATCTTCGTGGTCTTCCTCTGGACTCACTCCAATATGTCCATGTCCTTCATACGTTGGGGGCTCCAGACCTGGATGAAGTGCTTCAGGTGGGGTCTCACCAGAGTGGAGTAGAGTATTAGAATCACCTCCCTCGACCTGCTGGCCACATTTCTTTTGATGCAGCCCAGGATGTGGTTGGTCTTCTGGGCTGTAAGCGCACATTGTCGACTCATGGTGAGCTTCTAATCGACCAAAACCCCCAAGTCAGTGAATATTAGTGAAGGTCATCACATGACTGTGTTTTTTCCTTAAATTAATCTGTCTCAGTAAGACGGTCCAAACACAGGCACCACAACATTTCTGCCTGGAACCAATACTAGAACACTGGGTTTCAAGCTGACTTTCTGAGATGTCAGTTGGCAGTGCACAGGGCTCTAGGAAGCAGTCTGTGTCTCAGAGCTCAGCTTGGCCATCCAAAGGATGCCAGCACCTAGAGAAAAGGCTACATCAGGTCATTTTCTGAGAGATTTTTCCACAGCTGGAAGAGCTAGAAACATAATACAGAATATAGGTGCATTTAATGAATATTAATTTCATAATTTGCTGAAATAGGAGGAAAAGCTCAATCATAAAAGTGGCCACGTATGACTGTTACTTTAGTTTCTTGATGATATCCCTCAAGGCTTCTCATTGCTTTAGAGAGAATATTTTAAACTTTGTAAAAATATTTTTTTGAACTTTGTAAAAAGAGAGGCAAGAGAAGGTTTCCTTACTCTGTCAATGCTTTCTCTCATATTTTGAGCAATGCAAATGAGTTCTGGGATGTCATAGATCATCCAAAGTACCACTAGCTAAGTCAAGAAAGAAAAGGATGAATGTCTTGGAATGTCACATAGACCTTTGATGGATGCTTTTCTTAAAAACAGTCAATCCCTACGCCTGCAAGTGTAAAAATGTTATATTCCTAAATTGTTTTTATGTATATCAGAAAACGTTAATGACTTTTTTCCCTTTTCTGCAAGAGGATATCTCCTCACTATTTGAAAAATAATCAGAATTTCAACATTTCATAATTTTAAAATGGAGAAATAATCTGGCTGCTTTATAAATATCAAAATGGGTATCCATTTCTATTACATCTCTTCAACATGCTGTCAAAGAAAAAAAGAAAGACAATTCATAATTTTCACTTTCCATGTTGCTGATACCTGTCTTCAGATTTATGATCTGATTGATAAATTCTGCAAAACATGCCATGATTATTTATTTTTTTTTTTCCCACAGAAAGCAATTACTGGCTTTTTCCAAAGTCATCACTAAGATCTGTTAACACTTTACTGCATTTACCTTCCTTAAGAGTGATGTTACATCGTCTTTCTCTGATAACTCACTACTTCAAAAGTAAAAATAAAGTACATGCAGATAAAATGTTTATTTCAGCTTTCTTACAGGTAGAAAAAAGGACTGATTCAAGCAGTAGAATATCTCTCAAGTAAAACAGATACTTAAACCAGTAATATCTTTAGAGCTGAAAATGTAAATTGAAAGCTAATGTTTTAGTTGCCCCCACTAGAGATGGCACACCTGAGAAAGAATGACTGATACTTCACACCAGAAAGCTGTGCTGCCATTCAGCGTGACCTGGACAGGCTGGAGAGTTGGGCAGAGAGAAACATCATGAAGTTCAACAAGGGCAAGTGTAGGGTTCTGCACCTGGGGAGGAATAACCCCATGCACCAGTACAGGTTAGGGACTGACCTGCTGGAAAGCAGCTCTGTGGAAAGAGACCTGGGAGTCCTGGGGAACAACAGGATGACCATGAGCCAGCAATGTGCCCTTGTGGCCAAGAAGGCCAATGGCATACTGGGGTGCATCAAGAGGTATGTGGCAAGGAGGTCGCGGGAGGTTATCCTCCCCCTCTACTCTGCCCTGGTGAGGCTGCACCTGGAGTACTGTGTCCCGTTCTGGGCTCCCCAGTTCAAGAAGGACAGGGAACGGGGGAACTGCTGGAGAGGGTACAGCAAAGGGCTACAAGGATGATGAGGGGGCTGGAACATCTTTCTTATGAGGAAAGCCTGAGGGACTTGGGTCTTTTTAGTCTGGAGAAGAGAAGACTCAGAGGGGATCTCATCAATGCCTATAAAGACTTCAAGGGAGGGTGCTGGGAGGATGAGACCAGTCTTTATTTCAGTGGTGCCCAGTGATAGGACAAGAGGTAATGGGCACAAACTTGAACATAGGAAGTTCCATCTAAACATGAGGAGGAACTTCTTTCCTTTGAGGATGGCAGAGCTCTGGAACAGGCTGCCCAGAGAGGTGGTGAAGTCTCCGACTCTGGAGACATTCAAAACACCATCCTGTGCAACCTGCTCTGGGTGAACCTGCTCTGGCAGGGGGGTTGGACTAGATGATTTCCAGAAGTCCCTTCCAACCCCTGTGATTCTATACTGTCATCTGGAATTTCACCCCTTTGTAAGTTGTTCTTGATGTTCTGAATTTGGAAGAAGAGAAAGTTATGATCCATTACTCCTGACAAATATGAGGAGTGAGAAAAAAAAAATCAACCTACCCTTTGGTAGTCTAGTTCTTCATTATGCAAAGGAAAAGTATTATTCAGATGGGGAAGACCATTTAGCCAAGGATGACTTTCCATGAGAAAACCAAGACATTTTAAATTTTTTTCCTGATTTCCTGATTTTTAGAGACAAAAACTAACGTGTTTTCAGATTAATCAGATACCTTCCCTCAAGTTCAGAATGCAGATTTCTAGTGACAAAAGAAAATATCTGACAGTACTGCTATAGCTTTATGCATGCCTTGTTGTATGAGAAAGATACACCAGTACCAAAGCAAATGGCAGTGAACTCTCCTCTTCTCTGCAAGTATTCTGAAATGGTTATTAATGGTAACAGGCAGCAAGAATTTGTGATCTAAATACAAAGTGAGCAGAATACACAGTGATGCACTATATTAATACCTTTCTCATTTTATGTGGATATCTGTGTATAAACTGGATGTTTTTAGAAACATTTAACTTTACAGCCCTCATTGTCACAAAGAAAACGTGAAAAAAAAGGAAGAAGTAGGAGCACTCCTTCCCTGAGACTGCCAGCCAACAGACTCTGTAGCTAGGAGAGGTGGGCTAACTGGGGAATCCATAAAGATATGTTTTTAACCTGTGAGCCTACATGGTCTGCTAATCATCATTTTAAAGCATTCAAGCAATACAGAACCGTGCTTCCACTCTTCTTTTGCCACCATAATCCTTAATCTTTCCTGGATTAGTTTTATTGCCAGCGGCAAGGAAGCTCCCCTCACTTGCACAAGAGTACAAGAGAACCTCAGCAGAGCATGGCTCTGAACATTAAATACCAGCAGCAGCCTTTAGTAATTTACTGTGCGTTTTGGGTGGGTTTTTTTTAATATGATATATCAGCTAGGCTAATATTCTGCCTATTTCTCAGTGGCAAATCAAGTACTTTATGCAAAACATACACATCCTGGTCACTCACTACCCTCCTAGGAGCTCCCTGAGTGCCCATCAGGCAAGGGCTGATGCCTGTGATGCCACAACAGTTGTGGTGTGACTAGCCCCTCAGCTGGCTGCCACTAGCTGCACAGCCAGAGTGACGAGCACCAGGTACAAGGTTTGAGCACAAATCCAGAGCAAACAGGTGAAGTACGCTGTTTTAATCACTCTCCTCTTCAACAGCTTCTTTCCGTGACTGCAGTTACGTGATGAGATTGCAAATGAAATGTTGGGATATGCAATTTGAATCCAGTTGCATGGCAACACTGTAACACTTTGCTATAATAGAAAGTGGCAATTTTGTTTGTCAGTTTTTGACATCTTATTCATCAATATATGTTTACTGTGGACTCATATTAGTGTCTTCAGATTGTTATTTGGCATAAACAAACCCACAGTGGCTCCTGTGCAGCTCAGAAAGGTGCCCAGTGGGATCTTCTTTTAGCAGCGATCAGTCAAAAAACTAACCTTTCTACCTCAGACTTCTGATTTTATTCTCCATTAGCCCTGTGCTTCTGCTCATTTGCCCAGGTGAAGATCAGAAGCTCTTACTTCCACAGTGGCAACAAGTAGGAAAGAAGAAAACCTGGATTCAAGCCATTTCTTCCTGTGAGAAAAACGTTGGGAAGCTGCTGAGGGGTGATATCCGACATCTATAGCCCATCTGTGCAGGTGCACTCCACAGCTGCTAGTGCAAGTCCCAGAGTGGATTAGCAGATGTAGGCTGCTACCCTCCAACATGCAAGTCTTGTCCTCATGGGCCATTCAGCCGTGCAGCCTTACACCAGCTGTACCACTTGCACGTGCGGTGGACGTTCCTCAGAAATCCCACAGCAGCCTGCAGGGCACACATGGGTCCTGTGCACAGCTTCTCCCCTTCTCATTTGTATAGTCAAACCTGTAGCACTTTCAGGTTCAGGGACTTTCTGTAGGACCCCCCACCACGTCCACTACCCCAAATCTGGCACAAAGCTTAATAAAACAACCCACCAGCCCTTCTGCCTGCATGCTTTTTCAGCAGTGACTGAAAGAGCCCCGTCTCTTTGCCTTCGCTTTTTTCAATACATACTGTGTGATGAAAACATATGAGCTCATTGGAATTTATAGACAGATTTGGCAAACTGTATATATTTATTTGGGCTCTGAGATCATTTGGACTCTAGGCTCGCTCTCTCGCTCTCTCTCTCTCTCTCTCTCTAAGAATATGAATACTTTTTGCTCTCAACTGCCACCTGTTAGAAATTTTACTGTGCATACTGTAATCGGTGCCTACCACATGTGCAAGTCCTTCCCTAAATGCATTAGGTACTAATTAGAAAATTTATACAAAAAATTGCCAAAGTCTACCCTCTAGGGAAAAAAATCTTGATGGGAATCGCAGTTCTGTACTTCATTCTTTTGCAAATAAATAGAGGGTTAATACGTCAGGCTGCTTGTCCAATACTCCACTGCAACTCAAAGAAAAAATGTGCAATGTTTTATAGTCAATTTACTCTCATATAACCAAACCTCCAAACATCTGATTCACACTTCTGAAGGGCTCATTATTAGAAGGTCTGTCTTACAGTAATCAGGGCATCACCAGACAGATGTCCAAGAAACTTCATTGCCAGAAATTCTTTTCTTATGAAAATTCAAGTCTATATTTTATACAGAAGTTTATATTCTTTGGTCTCTATTTGGTCCAAATTCAAACTCCTATCATTTGAAGCTTGACCACTGCTAATACTCAATTTGTTTCTTCTAAAGGTTGTCCGCATTTCTTTTCATGTTTGGCACCAGGCTTTTAAACAATAAGAAACAAAGAAAATTGGTAGGCTGTCAGATTTAATAACAATAAGCTTCCCTGATATGCTATTATTTGTTTAGCTTTTGGAAAAGTTAAATATCAGAGCTACATATCTTAAAATATTCAGTGCTTTCCTAACCTACTGCAAGGCATATTTTAGTTGGCAAGACCTTATCTCAGAAGTGGTAACAAAAAGGACCAAACTTTGTCTAGCTCCATGTCACCCTGACAATAGGTCATAAGTCTGAAGAGGAAGGTGTCTGACCTCTATCATCTTAAATATGATCAGAGCAAACTGCCTTTTCTCAAAACCACTAAATGCAAATGAGAAATGTAGTTCTTTTGTGGTGTTTTGTTTCTCTTCTATATGAAAAAAAACACATTTTTTACTATTTTTGTTACTAACCACTGAAGTTTTTCATTAAAACAAAAAATGTTCTTAATTTCTTTAAAAGTTTTCAAAGAAAATACTTATTATTTTCTAAGTAGCTCTAACTGAAAGATATGGCAGCATGACACAAAAGAAAACACATAGCAGCTTCTTCTTTCTGCAGGATAAAGAATAAGAACAATAGTTCTTTATTCTCAGAACAAGAAAGCTCAGTTTAAGATTCTTTCTCTTGATACAGTTTAACAGATATCATTGTATAGATAGAGATACAAAACCAGTTCATTCTCAGATGAGTTAAAATAGATCTCAAAACCCATCCCATGGCACCTGCAGATGCATTCATATGTGGAGGTGCCTGCGCTGAAGACAGTGTTCTGTGTACAAAAAGCAAAGAAGTGGTTATTCTGGGGTTTCCATCTTTTGCTGGTTTTAGGATACACATTTCCACAGACCTGAATATACTATTCTTTTCAAATTTTCTTTTCAGGTATGGAAAGAGGATAAAAATGTTAAGAGGTTTAAGGTTACTATCATCTCCATTCATGTATGAAACAAAGCACTGTGTACTTTGGATCAAGATTCTTGTGAAAAATGCCCTGTCTCTGTTTTTAGCCAAGAAGTTCAAGAGGTGCTACATTTAATAATAAAGGAATGTCTAATTCTGAGGGCTCTGGGCAGGCCGCTTTTCTATCTGAGACTTTACTAGGTTGTTTTTTGTTTGCTTAAACTCCTAGAAGGCTTTCTACTAATACTAAATTTAAATAATGTAAATGTTCTCTTCTAAAACACCATCAAGATGGATGTTTTAAAATTCTTATGCATAAAACATTGGAAATGAGCTCTAATACCAAAGCAAGTTTAACACAGTCATTCTTTATCACAGTATTTATCAACAATAGCATTTTTGGGGAAGTTCTCCAGATTTTTCAAGGAGCGCTTTCCAGGAAAGGTCCTTTCTGTTCGACTTTTAAACAGGTCCTCTGTTATTCACTCTGAACATAACTGATGGCATTTGTACTTCTTATAGCTGGCATCCACTTTGATTTGACCTTAGATGAACACCAGTTTAGCTGCTGAGACTGAATGGGGGTTCCTAGCCTTTTGTAGATGAACCTCTGCTAGAAAAATGGGCGGCAACCTGCATCTCACTGATAGCCAGCGAGCAGTACAGTCTTGCCTTATTGACACTGGTGCAGTAGGAAATAGATAAGTGGGTAAACTCACCCGTGAGGCAAAAGAGAGCTAGGTAACTCTATTGTGCCAAAATTAGCAGAAAGTAAACTCCATCTGCTTTTGCTTTCTTTCAGCCTACTCTCAGTTACGATGTTTTACCTCCACTGCAGAAAAAGGCTGTGTATGCTGTAAAATGACTGCTTCCTTTCAAAGTTGTCATGCAGACAGACACCCCTAACTGTAGCCATGTAAACCACATCAGTTCTTTCTGTTTTCCTCTAATTTTCTGAGAGGATTGGTATTCCAGAATTCATTAGCCCACGATCTTCAGACACTCCTGGTGCTGGGCTTTGGCACCAGGCAGAAGCGATGTAAGTGGTAGGAGGGAGAAACTGGAGGCAGTGAATACATTTCACCATTACATCCCTCCTTATTTGTTCTCACCTTACTTGTGAATTCCCAGCATGGAGCAAGCTAAAAGCCATGGCAAACTGGGATAGGTGGACTACACTGGGGAAGCTCCGAGCTCCTTGATATCTCTCCTCCTAGAAGACTGGGGTCTTGGACACTTAGATTTACTTTGTTCTCTGTCATGATGAAAAGCAGTTAAGATCTTTGTACCCTGATTCACCATCTGATTACTTTATTTCAACCTTCACTGTCTATATAGGATTTACAGGAACAGGGCTATTCAGTGGAAAAAGTAGGCTGCCAGTAACTTCTAGAGTAAATTCTTCATTGCATTATGGCACTTGTGTCTTTAAACATGTGTAGTTAAAATGATGGGTCTAATCTGCTTTGACATTTAAGTGTGCTGTTCACTGATTTAACAAAAGAGCTGTAAATGGAGAATGGAGTGCGACTGTAATTTGCTCCAATGTGCAGAAGCATTGTAAGACATGCACATGGAAATTAAGGAAGCGTTATATGCATGCACGCATCTTAATTGATACCAAGAAAACTGTCAGTAAATATGTAAAGGGTAATGTTTGAAATGAAAAAGGAGAGAAATTCTATTGAGCAGCTAAAAAGTGCATATAAAGATTAATTATCTGACTTTTAGAGGGAAATATTTAGGTTAGACATTTGGAAATCATTTTTATTCCTAAGGTAAGAGAATTGCCAAGAGATGTGACTGAGACAGCATCACTGTATGTGTTCAGAAGTAGACAAGATGAAAACCATATGTATTTAATGCAGAAGGAAGTCCTGCAACAGGGCAGGGATAAACTATATGAATTAAGAGATCCTATCCAACTCATTAGACATAAATCTTGAAGGAACTAGCCCTGCAATCCTTACTCACAGACATGGATGATTTCAGTGGGACCATGTAGATGAGCCAGGGCAAACAACTCAAGAACAAAATGTCCTCTAGATTTAGAATGGTTTGTAAGAAAACACACTGACAACAGCAAAAAATAGGTAAACAAGTTGAGAGGCTTATTTATCAGAAAAGCTTTTGAATTTGAGAGAAAACCAAATTAACTCACTTTTTCCACATCCATGTGAAAGGCTTTAGGTATCAAATAGGGCTTTGGAAAACTTGAAGTAGGCTTTTTTTTTCATTTTGTCTTATGCATCACTTACTGCGTATTTAGAGAACATTTTTAAGATCACCTTGACAGAAATAAAATTTTATCAAGACTTTCAAATATAGGAATGAAATAATAATGCAGTTATTTACATTTGTGACCACTATGTGGGTTATTTTCTTCCTTCTCTGACCTGACTTTGTAAGTTGTTTGCAGATCTTTGTGGACAGGAAGCAAAGTCTCCAAATTCATCACCTCAGCAAAGAGGGTCACTCCTGGGCCATACAGAGTGAACAGATTTCCCCCATGACTCACATGGACTCCCTCACAGGACTACAAGAGCTTCTTTTGTAACACAATTACTTTTATTTTAGAACAACAGCTCATTTCCTTTGTCCATTTTATCCCAGTCTTTCATGTGGATTTACTAGAAATGCTTAGGTTCTCCGCTCCCTTCCAGCTCCTCTGCCACCAGCTCATGAGAAACTATGTTGCCACGAAATAACTCATGGGTATACAACTAAGTCATTTCAGGCTGGTCTGGGAATCTTCTACTATTTTGACATGTTCAATGCGGGGCAGATTTTCCCAACTATAAAAGTGCGCTTATGCAATCACTGAACAAAAAGGAATTGAAACTGTATCAGAACATCTTCTATACATAAGCAGGCTCAAGTTTATCTAGAGCATTTTTCTGCTCTTAAAATCTTCACACAGCATTCCACAAGCATTCAGCTTCATGTTTTCAAGTGTGCAATCCTGCCCCATCTATTATACTTCAGACATGCTCCTGCCAGTCTGCTAATGACTATGTTGATCAGTACTGGGCTCAGGACTCATCTTCGCAGAGCCAGCAGTGAACTACTCACAGCTTGTCTTTCAGTACGGCTCTTTAACAAGTTACTCAGATCACCTTAAAGTACTCTTAACTAGAACAGATTTTCCCACTTTGCCTATGGGAATACCATGGAGGACAGTGTTCAATGCTCATTAAGGCCCAGCTCTAGCAGAGTTACTGTGCCCGCCTGGTGCATGCAAAACTGTAAAGAGCATGCCTGTATGTAAGCCCCTGCTCGACCAGGTTTTGCATGCACACAGTGACATGGGTTACAATAAAGACCATATGGACTTCTAAGAAACTGGCCTCGAGTGGGGATGATTGTAGGGAAGGTAAAAATAACATTTGATTCTCATATGAACAGGTATTTCATTAATGAATGTTTTGGGAGCCTGAAGATAATACCAATGCTTACTAAATGACTCAAATTTCAGCTGGCAACATACTGCAAATCTTTACTGGCCTACCAAGTAGCTGAAATGTTCCAGAAAGACAACACAGGCCTCTGCAGTACAGAATTAGCATTCAGAGAAAGGGATTTGCTTGTTCACAGACTTCCCCTGGATTTGCAGGTTTACATACCTTTCACACTAGAGAGCTGCAGGCAATTCTATACATCCCTTCTTCTGAATCGTGAATTTTATGGAACCTTTCTGCTTTCTCCAGAAAAAGTATGCAAAGCCAAGTGGATGATTTTCACCCTTTGCCAGGCCAAAAGGATGGTGTCATCTTTCTTTCTGCAGGTATGGCATCAACTTTTAGGGCACAAGCAAAGATTGGAGAATGATAGTCTTGGGATGAAGAAGAATGAAGGATATCATAGGAAGACCCAAATTTAAAAAAAGAGGTCATTACTTCTACATTATAGGCCTGAAAGTCATTTACTTTCTCTTTCACTTTCCTTCACATATGCATTGACTCTAGACTTGTGCTTGCAGAAAAACTTCCAATTGAAGGCATCAGCAATACTAGAACCAGAACCAAAAGGAGGACTACTTTAAAGTCTGACTCATAGGGTGCTACTATTCCAAGAGAAAGATTACTCAAACTCTCATTGGCATAAGACACGCCTGTTTCTTTTCCTAGGTATTGATAATAGAACAACGCCTCCCATCATTGCTTTTGATTCCCCACCTGTCCACTTACATTGGGGACTGCATACAACAACGGGCTGGAGCAGCACTGAGACCCACCTCTCCTAAAGAGAATTAAAACACTCCCCCAGCTCTGTTACTGTAGCGTTCATCTGAACTTCCCCTGCCTAACGTGAGCATTCAAAGCCATTCTTCGAGTTCTCTCATCCCAAGTCCTACAGCACACAAACTTTCAAGACAGTAGGGGCAGGCAGAATAATGCCCAAGGAGTTCAAAGTATCTATAAATGCACAGAACGTGTGAAAAGCAGATTGCATCAGGGGAAGGAACAGAACATGTCAAGGAGAAAAGCCCCAAAAAACGTTGAGTGTGGAGAACTGGAATCACAAAACCGACCTGTACAGCTAAACACTGAGCTCTTACCAGTGGAGATGAAAAAGCAAATGGAACTGCACAGAAGTAAGAATGTGATACAGCAGCTCATGAGAAGAATAGTTCCTAACAGAATTAGGAAAAAAGAACAAAACACAATTTACTATGATTGTGGACAGAGAAAAGATGAGAAAACATCTTTTTCTTGTGCTTCCAAACTGCTTAGTCCTTCTCTACTTCAACACACTTACAAGAGTTTTCCACAATTTACTACATCTGTAAGTAATTCCAGCCCTCTAACATGTGACATCCTTTTTAGTCATTGTTAGGGGAAATGGGAAAGGCCACTTTCATTACTCCCATTGCACTTTTCCATAGTATTCAGGACAGGAACACACACTCTGTAAGGTTCTTTCAAGCACAGTGCGTGTTGTCTGCTGGTAATGACAATGTGTTTGTCGTCTTATTTATGAAAATGAATATTGAGTGACACAGCATCTTTTACATGTAACAGCAGCAACCTCTATGTTCCCATAAGACACGACAGACGCTGTGCCATACTGAAACTATACAGAGACCAAAGAATGGAGTAAACAAATTCAAATGGGCATTACTGATACACAGGGTCCCCAGTCTCGGTATGGCTTACAGCACCATGTCATTTTGAAGACCTTCCGACCAAAGCCTTTCTGTAGCCACAGAGGTAAAAAGTTAAAGAGACACTGCCATGGCTACAAAGTAGATGGCAGAGCAAGCTATGTGGTATATTGCTCAGTGGGCTTTTTTTGCTCCGTAAAGTTACATGGGACACACAAAGACCGACTAAATTCTGAAAGAGAACTGGTGGCAAAGGGGTTGGCTGCCACTTGGGGATCCAAGTCCAAGTTGCACTTTGGATCACCACCTACGTAGCTTGAGGTGCTGCTCTGAATTCTGCAGCATGAAGTCACAAAGTACTTTCAGACTGGGAAACCAAATGTGAATGAAAGCCTCAGACCTTGCCCCTGAGACTACTGATGGGGCTGATGCTGATGGGAACACAGGTACATCCTATGGCTGGTTGGTACTGGTAAAAGCAATAGCAAGAAGGGCAAGGAAAAGAATAGCATGTAAGCTGTAAAGAGCATGGCTTCAGTCTTGATTTTGTGTCAAACCTTGCACAGCACCATTGCAGAGCAAAGCTGCAGCAGAATACCCAACCAATATAGGTAAAATCCTGGCAGTTTATGCATATAAGTGCATTAAAATAGATTTAATCAAGGAAGTTGCTTTCTTTTGTGAAGTTTTTTTTATGGAACAGGCTAAGAACACTGCACTTACAAAACTCTTGGGAATATGACAGGGTGCTGGCTTCACTTAAGCAAACTGCAGGAGCACATTTCTAAAACACACAAGCCAAGGAAGGGCATGGTAGGCTGCCATTCCCTCAGACATTACAACAAAAGTTTATTTATGCAGAATCAAAGGAAACGTCAGTGGAGAGCACAGCAATGAAAATGATGACTGAGCTTGACTTCTGACCTCTCTGTTTTTCTGTCTCTGACCTTTCCACTTAACCAGACTTCAAACTCAGCCTACAGTATGGCAACAGATCTTCATCCTGCAATGTTTTGAGTGCATTCAGCATTTTGAGGTGCTGCTGGGATGTGCTAAGCAGCTTATATGATCAAATCCAGATTTAGGTAACATCTGCGATAGAAAGATGTCCAAATTGTTAGTCATTAGCTGCTAAAAAGGAGGAGTTGTTATTATTGTTATCCCCTTTTTATGTCAAGCTGATGGTGTCCTGTTTCTCAAACCTGTTAACCATCTGTTGTCCTATGAGAAACTCTGTGACTTTAAGCAGATATTATGGTGCTGACACAACTTGTCTGTGCCATCAAAAGAGTGCGAATACCTTACTTAGAAGGTAAAAAAATTTTGCTTGGCCAGCCTATGTTTAATGTTAGAGGTCCACAGTATGCATGCATACAAAGTTGGAACACAAAATAGCAAACATGCTGCTTTAGCTAGTAGTGCCAAGTATGAAATCACAGTGAATGAATAACTTCTATCATACCTGCAGGAACAGATAATTCACATAATGAGTATTTGCCAATAAGGGGAAAAGGTGCCTGCCACAAACATAACATTTTGAGCACACTGAAATCCTACACACTAGAGAAACATTTAAAAGCAGCATTGTATTTGATGGAAAAATAAAAGTATTAGGTGCACACAAACAATATGCAGTAAGTAAAACACATGAACATAAGACAAACAGTGCATCAGATGAATTACTTTGCAAACAGAATTTTACCATATTGTCCCCGAAAGTATTATGCGTGAAAGAAATTAGAAATTGTCATTGGCTACCTTTTTGCATACATCAGGGTGCTGACTTTCAGTGTACTCCACAAAAGCAACGGGACTACTAATGATTAGCACTTTAAACACATGTGACCACATGTTGTGATCACATACTATTCCTCAGGCCAACAAGCAGTTAGCTCACAACTTCATTTACTTGGATCCCAGAAGCTTCATTGAGACTACCCACAGAAATGAAGATTCAACAGGGCAAGTAAGAGGTTCTGAGTTCAGTATTTAGCTTTTGCTTGCTTATGTTAATGCAACTTAAAAAATGTAAGGAAATAACATTTTAGTAAGCAGTAATAGTTTAAAATCATTTGTCTACTTAACTAAACCTTCACAAGTTGTTTAAGAAAATGAAATCACTGACTTACAGTGTGTTTTGCTCTGAAATAAACAAAGTTCACTTACCATATATTCCATGTTGGAAGCAGGTGGGAAGACTTTGCCTCTGACTTGATTATGATAATCAAGAATGGCAATCNAGGCTGCCATTCCCTCAGACATTACAACAAAAGTTTATTTATGCAGAATCAAAGGAAACGTCAGTGGAGAGCACAGCAATGAAAATGATGACTGAGCTTGACTTCTGACCTCTCTGTTTTTCTGTCTCTGACCTTTCCACTTAACCAGACTTCAAACTCAGCCTACAGTATGGCAACAGATCTTCATCCTGCAATGTTTTGAGTGCATTCAGCATTTTGAGGTGCTGCTGGGATGTGCTAAGCAGCTTATATGATCAAATCCAGATTTAGGTAACATCTGCGATAGAAAGATGTCCAAATTGTTAGTCATTAGCTGCTAAAAAGGAGGAGTTGTTATTATTGTTATCCCCTTTTTATGTCAAGCTGATGGTGTCCTGTTTCTCAAACCTGTTAACCATCTGTTGTCCTATGAGAAACTCTGTGACTTTAAGCAGATATTATGGTGCTGACACAACTTGTCTGTGCCATCAAAAGAGTGCGAATACCTTACTTAGAAGGTAAAAAAATTTTGCTTGGCCAGCCTATGTTTAATGTTAGAGGTCCACAGTATGCATGCATACAAAGTTGGAACACAAAATAGCAAACATGCTGCTTTAGCTAGTAGTGCCAAGTATGAAATCACAGTGAATGAATAACTTCTATCATACCTGCAGGAACAGATAATTCACATAATGAGTATTTGCCAATAAGGGGAAAAGGTGCCTGCCACAAACATAACATTTTGAGCACACTGAAATCCTACACACTAGAGAAACATTTAAAAGCAGCATTGTATTTGATGGAAAAATAAAAGTATTAGGTGCACACAAACAATATGCAGTAAGTAAAACACATGAACATAAGACAAACAGTGCATCAGATGAATTACTTTGCAAACAGAATTTTACCATATTGTCCNTTGGGTTTTTTTCCTCCCTCATTTCACGAGCATCATGCCGGGCTTGGCAAACGTTATTTTACGCAGCTCGTCGAACACCCGAAGGAGCAGCATGAAGGNATATGCAGTAAGTAAAACACATGAACATAAGACAAACAGTGCATCAGATGAATTACTTTGCAAACAGAATTTTACCATATTGTCCCCGAAAGTATTATGCGTGAAAGAAATTAGAAATTGTCATTGGCTACCTTTTTGCATACATCAGGGTGCTGACTTTCAGTGTACTCCACAAAAGCAACGGGACTACTAATGATTAGCACTTTAAACACATGTGACCACATGTTGTGATCACATACTATTCCTCAGGCCAACAAGCAGTTAGCTCACAACTTCATTTACTTGGATCCCAGAAGCTTCATTGAGACTACCCACAGAAATGAAGATTCAACAGGGCAAGTAAGAGGTTCTGAGTTCAGTATTTAGCTTTTGCTTGCTTATGTTAATGCAACTTAAAAAATGTAAGGAAATAACATTTTAGTAAGCAGTAATAGTTTAAAATCATTTGTCTACTTAACTAAACCTTCACAAGTTGTTTAAGAAAATGAAATCACTGACTTACAGTGTGTTTTGCTCTGAAATAAACAAAGTTCACTTACCATATATTCCATGTTGGAAGCAGGTGGGAAGACTTTGCCTCTGACTTGATTATGATAATCAAGAATGGCAATCATGTCATTCTGTGAAATGTAGCGCTTCCGCCTGGCTTTGGGAATTTTTGCAGAGTCCAGATGAGCTGCCAAAGCTGTCTCAATGTCAGTGAAATTATTGTCTGACAGGAGTAGGTCAGTGGAGTTGGGTAACACTAATGCACTTGTTTCACAGAGAATGGAAAATAAGAAAGCACAACTGATTGCAGTGATTACTGTCATTTTGGGGCCAAAGGAGAAAGATAGGCCACAGAGGTACTCTGCTTTAAGTCAGGGCAGGAGAAAACAGATCTGTAGAAGAGAAGATGTCAAAGATGTGATTCTGTACATCTGGGTAGCAAGACAAAGTGAACTGGCAGGCTGTGATCAGAAAAATGATTCTGTCTGTCAGCTCATAAATCATAATCATAAAATCAAACCAGTCAGAACACGTTACTGAGCAATTTTCCATAGCCATATTATTATTAAGTGATATGTTCTTACTACAAACACACCAAATGAAGTATCATTATACCATGAGTACATGATCAGAGCTAGTACAATTCCTGAAATAGTGACAGTGATATCAAACCAGATCAGTCCATTAACCACACTATAAATCTTAAATGGTGAGTCTGCAAGAAACCTCCCAGAATGTTTTTCACTGAAAATGAAAAAGTCATCCTAGGCTATGCCTATCCTATATGCATGGATTGTTTTGACACAATGTGGCACAGATAAACTAATAGGCAAAAGAAAGCATATAAAGCATGAAAGTAGGACATCTTAGAAATAGCATTCAAGTCTTAACTTCAGCAAAATGTGATGAGCATTGATAAAACTGCATGCAAAGCAAACTTATTGAGCTGAATGGCTTACCTCTGAATAATACCAAGAAAAAAAAAAAAAAAGAATACAGTCTATTGTTCTCCCAGTATATATAGCACTCTCCTATATGATGGTATGAACCTTTGTGAAGGAGTGGCTCTTATTACAACCCCCCAAAGAACAAAACTCTGCTGGTTTTGAAGCTTCTGGCCAGAGGAGCTGCTAACAGCTTTTATATGTTGCAGTCTGTATGAGCCAGAACAGGCAGTTTCTCCAAAGGTCTCTGCTTAGCCAAAACGAGAGGGGAGGGGTTCTGCAAAGCACACAGACGGCGATTGGGTGGCATCCCCGGAGTGTAGGTGGTTTGGACATTCAGTCACACCCCCAGTTTCTGTACTACAGAGGCAACATGCAAGACTCTCTTTTTTCGGTACTTCCTACCTTTTTTTTT
>VYXH01001433.1:888-13797 GCA_013397275.1 Burhinus bistriatus | reverse complement strand
GTTCCCACCCCCCGGCCCCCCCCCCCCCCCCGCTCACAGGAAACGGAACCTATGCAAGGCCGTCCTCCCCGTCCCGTCCTGTCCCGTCCCGTCCCGTGGAGGGGGGCAGCCGGCCCCGGGACCCCTACCCTCGCCCCGGGCCGTGCCTGGCAGCGGGAGGGCAGGCGGGAGGCAGCGCGGACCGGCAGCCGCCGCCCCATTCATCGCCGGCCGCGGCGGATGCTCGGGGTGCTGCTGCTCCCCGCCCCAGCGGTCTGCCGCCCGCTCCGCTCCCCCTTCGTCCTCCTGCCTCGCCTGCTCCCCCTCCGAGGCACGGACACACAGAGGACAAAACTCGAGGCAGGTTGTGGCTAGCCGGTATCGGTTACCTGAACGTCTGCCCGTGAGAAACTACGGGAGCAGCAGGACCGAAAGCTCTCGCCAGTGCCTGAGGGACATCTGGTTCACATTAACTAGCATATAGCTGGAATTATTTAGGCACAGAATGGTCCAGCCACTCACACAGCAGAGCTGAGGGCATAGCGCTGAGGCCATGACGAAAGCTAGCAGAGAGCAGCAGCGGCAGCCAGCCATTGTGTACTGGGGACAGGGGATGGGAGCAACACAATGTCAGGCTGATCCCCCACCAGGGCTAAGGCGACCTGGGGCAACCTGTAAACTGAGATCCTTAAAAATGTAACTACAATATTTTGCGCCGTCATAAAGGAGCAAGGGGAGAGAAACACAAGCGGTTTGATATTACACCACAATTTATCGAGTGTTCAAAAGTTTCAGTAGCTCTATTGGAGAAGCAGTATGGGAATTAAGTATTAAGGCAGCAAAGTCCAGTAGTTAGAGCATGGGGCTGGCAGCCAACACTCACGCTCTCCTTTTGGCTCTGCTACTCACTCGCTGTGTGGCCTAACCCAAGCCATTTAATCTCTGTGTGCAATCTCTACAATGGTATAATAGTCTTTTACAGACATGTTGTAAGGCTCAAATAACTAGTGTTTGGTAATGTACTTTGTGTTGAAAGGTGTTAAGTAAGTATAAAGTATCATCACTAGTTATATTACTACATGTATACCCGGCTTGTCCAAAACTGCGGCTTGCAATGCAGCTGCGGGTATTCCCTTACACGATTATACATGAAACTTTAACACATCATTTGTCTTTGCAGGACTAGATGTTGGATGATTCGTTTAATCCAATTTTCTTTCTTCTGAAATGAAGCGCATATTTGTTTATGTTAATATCAAGAACTGTCCTGCCATTGTTTGAATACAACGGGAAGAATTCTCAGCTCCTTTGAATTGCCGCAGGTCCTTTGATTTCATCTGAGCTGCAGTAAGTTATCAAAGGGAAGGCACCAGCTTAACATCTCAGGAAGTTCAGAGGGTAGATTTTACTAGTTAGTCACATTTTAGATTGCTATAATTATTTCCTTATACTCAACCTGTGGCAGTACTTGGAGGCTCTTATGACGTAGACCTCTACCAGAACAGCTAGGATGTGTAAGCAAATGTTGTAAAGTAGCCATAACGTTCACAGCTATAAAATTGAGCTGTACGTCCCTAAGAACAGGCCAGCTTATGAGATTACTTTTATTTCCACTGCTTGTGGTTATTGCATAATTATTTGTTTCCATGTCTAACAGGCAGTCAGTGTAACTACTCATCTAAATGTAGAAAAAAGGGTTATGAGCAATACTAACAAGCACAACAGCAAAAAGCACATTGTGAATGTGAAAGACCTTATGGCATGAGAACGCCTTAACCCAAGCCTTTTGTACTGATAAGTTCTCAAATAAGACGCAGTGGCAAATAGTGAAAGAGCAATAGCAACTCTCAAACTTGACAACTAAGGTACCTTAGAAAATCATATACCTGTGTGCGTTCAGTTTTGTTCTGAAACAAATGAGTCAATGACCTGACATGCAGTGAAAATTAGAAAGCAAGACCAATGGAGACACACTAGAGTCCTCATGAAGGCCATGCCAAAGAGAGGAATGGATAAAATGAGGAAGAACGAAGAAAAGAAGCATCAAAGATGTCTGCAAGCTTGTATGGAGAAAAATTAGAAGTGGATGGAACCATCTGCAATATACACAAAAAGACCTATTTCCGGGCTCTTCAACCCACTCAGAAAAGACAATCGGACCAGTGACAAAAGATGATTACAGGCCAGAGAGAGACATTAGTGAGACCACAAAATGAGTCAAAATATCTGTAAACCTAATTAAGAACAGAATGTGCCAGCTGAGGCGGCCACAACACGGTTACTGTGCAGCCTGAAAAAAAAAAGGCAATAATTCTTCTACTTAATGTCGGCAAATGTTACCAATGAAAAAAGTTATACAATCAAGAATGAGAAAGAATGTAGAAGAAATGAGGAAAGAAAAATAACTGTTTAACTTCTGAAAGACTCTCTCTATTCTAGGAAATGGACTATATTTTAAGGTTTGACTAGAAAATATCTACTTTTTCGCACATGGGAAAAAAGAAGGAATAGCAATACAATATATTAGCATAAAATCTATATTTTATCTGGGAGTAGGCTGTACAGGCATGGGTCAAAAAGAATAGGATGTAAGTTTATGAAATATACCATCTTTGCCTTCTTTGCACAATGAAAGTGATGACTCACAACACTCTTGGTTCTGCTGCAGTGTATTCCTTGGATTAAAAATAAAAATTCTGATCTTCTAATCATTCATTACTCAACAAAGTAGCATAAACTTTAACATTTTGACTGACATTTATTTTAGTAAATGAATTATGACTGTATAGAAGCTGAATTGTCATAATTTAAGAATAGCATATTTTCACCAAATTAATTTTATTCTGGTTGCTAACATTAGACAATTAAGCTTGAAACATGTTGTATAACTTTATTTTTTTTCTTAATTATCTCTAGAAATACCTGCCTGGGATTCCAGATACTTTTGATATTATAAATTTAATACCAGACAATTCATTCATAGAATTAAAACCCGAAGTGCATATTTTTTCCTGTTCTGTATATCCAAGCATAGTAAAGATCAAAAAAATCACATACGTTCAAGTTTATGCCTTGTATTTTTGGTACTTCATCACACTGATACCCATCGTACAGAGACAATGAAGCATTGAGAAGCTAAGTAGCATGCCTATAGTTACTCGAGAATCATGTGGAGAGCAGTACCTTGACCTGAGCTCTGCCAAGTCCTAGACTACAGCTGTACTTTGCCTCTGGGTCATCCTAGGAAAGAAGATAAGTTTCCTACTGTATCTCCAGAAAAAAAAAAAAATAAAGGAAAAAAAAAAGATAAGGCCTTTTTAGCACAGGTGAAGCAAGAATAGAGAACATAAATTCCCTCTCAAGAATGCTTTGATGTTATCTACTTCCTTCTGGCAGTATGGTGACAGAAATGTCATCAACTACAGCAGTGTCATAGGTGAAGTCTCAAATCACAGGGCAATGAGGCCTATAGTGGTAGCTTTCAGTTTAAGATTGTAACAACTAACTATAAGTGACCAAAGAGCTATCTAAGCTCCTGAAAAAATTACGGCAGCTGAGGAACAGTGGAGCACAGAAACAATTGCAGCTCACCAAGGCAGATTTTTCAGTTGTCCAGACATAGACCTCTAGTTTCATTTAAGATGCCCAGACATTTGAGATGTCTGCTTCCCAGATATGACATGGAACTTAAGAAGATCTGTGCCTTTTGAAGTACAGCAGGTGACCAGATGAGGACGTCTCAAGTTGCATCAGACACCAACCCTTGCTTGAGTAATTCTTTCAACATCAATGACTGTGTTTACCATATCTTTGTTGACTATGTTGGGGGCTGAAGCACTCAGTTCATATATAGACACTAGTTTTGGTGCCCTTTATTCTGAACTGAATCCTATCCAATATATCAACATGTACTAGATCCAAATTCCACCCAGAAAGCAAAGCTTTAAACAAAGAAGATAGAACAGGTACAATATGGACAACCATATTCTCAGTATTAAACATTTTTCCTGAATTTCCAAACAAGTTTAAAATACAACTTCCATCAAGCACAAACATTAATACTCTTAATATACTGTGGAGCCAATGGCACAGGATTGGGTGGCAACAGTAACAAAATTGGCATATGGAAGGCTCATGAACCAATTTGCTCAGGTTTATCTATTGTTACTGGAAGTATATCAACAACCTAGAAAAGAATTAGTAGAAAATGAGGAACAATTATTTATAATGGGAGGAAATGCTAATTACATGTAGCAAGAACTCCGCTTTGCCAAGAAATTACTGCTGAGTAGAGTGGATACTAAAGAACTGTGCCAGGCATAATACAACATTTCTTAGAAATGAGGTAATTAGCACACTTTGAGGCACTGATAAAATCACTATTCTTCTCACTAATACATCAGGAGTAACCACTGGCCACACAGAAGAGAAGCAGAAGGGTTAAGAATTTACTAGGCTAAGTGTACTTGTGATATTAAGCACACATTTTCCAGACTTTCTTTTGGTTATTGTGTCACATTTCACTACTCTGGGCATTGCTATGGTGTTCTTTTAGGAATCTTATCATAACCAGCATAATGAAAACAGATGAATGCATCAGAACTTCTTTGGATAGATAAATTATAAAACAAAATCTCCCTTACCATCAGTGTAGTGTCTGCAGGGCTTGTCTTGTGGGCTCGTCATGACAAAACCTAAGCATTTTTTTGTGTTCTGTCATAGCTCTTTGATAATGTAGTCCCTTTATATGGTGCTTCAAGCATCTTTATAATTGAAATTGCAGTTGAAAAATCCAGTGTATACCAATACTAAAAAAGGCAACATTTCTCATTCCAAGTGCAGAAGTTCACATTTTGTTTCTGCTGTGCTGAAGCATGCTTTTTAGAACTTTGGAGAATACAAAAGTCAAAAAGAATAATATTTGGATGGGTGTTCAACATCTGTCAACTGCAAATCAGGTACTGATTCTAGCATTGTGTCATTTGCAACACTTTTTATATTTCTTTTTTTAATGGAAATATATGTAACAACTTGACCCCAGTTTTGAAAAATGGGTGTGTATATTCAGCAGTATTTTTACTGACCTTTAGAGGATTCATCTTCCTTCATATGCAACTTCTGTGAGTAAAAGAACCTTCTCAATGATGTTTGACCTGAATGTGCCCAAATGAACTTTGCTTAAGGAAATAAAATTTAAACCTGAAAAAGTTTCTAAATATTTACTTTGAAGGCAACAAGGTTTAGTGACCAGTTCACTGTACTGGAAGCAGAAAATGTAACATCCATTCCTGGATGAGTTGCTAACCTTCTTTGTGACTGAGCAACGTAGTTTAAAGCTTGCAACTCAGCCAAGTGTCTAAATCTGTGTCTCTGAATGCCTTTCTGTCTTTTTTCTATCTCATCTATTTGTACTAAACAGATAACCTTTTAAAGCCTGGGGTAGAATATAGTATTGTGTGAGTATTGCCATTTTTAACCTCTTTTCTTTTTTGATAGAGGTTTGTTTAGATCTCTTTCTCACCTTCACAAGCTTTTCATTTTTATGTTGCTAACTTGCTCGGTGTTCTAAGGAAGACATTCTGACACAAGTTTCCCACTGACCACCATCTAAGGAAATGGAGGAAGAAACAGTTTCTCAACACATGAACGATGAACGGTGAGCTATTAAATGCCTAACAGTTAGTAAGCTAAACATTTTATTGCAGTAAAAATTCCCCAGAAATGCAGCAGAAATCTTGAGCATGGATTTCATCTCTTCTTAAGGATGAATAAACCAACTTAAAAATAAAAAAAGGTAAGCAAAAGGTATTTTTATATAAATATATATATATACAGTTGGGCCAGAGGTATGAAGAGCATTTATTATTCCAGAAAAGTGAAATGGCATAAGGCAGTTATCAGACTGTACTACAGATATTTTAGGAAAACAGAACTCCTAGAGAGAAAGAGCCTTTTGAAAGATATCAGTTTCCTATGAAAACTCAAAGAGAGGATGAAACTTTTCAAACATTTACAACAGATTTGAGACTGTTGAGTTAAGCATGTAATTTTGAGGTTTTATGGAATCCCTAATTCAAGACTAAATTGTAATAAGAATCAGAGACCCAAAATGTAGAATGAGATTGCTAGGAGATTGTGACTTTAACTTAAACGATAACTACTAAAATATGGCAAACTGAAGTTAACAGACACAATAGTTTGCAGAGTAGTTTCCAGGCTCTTCTTCTAGATCTTCTGAGACCTTCTTCTAATATCTTAGGGGACTTCTAGGAAGTCTTCTAGGAACCTTGGAGTGAGTGAAGTTGCTGGGAAAAGGTAGCTACTCCACACATTTTCTTCTACCAAATCTAGCAGTTCCTAAATATTTCTGTCAGCAATTGATGGCCAAAAGGTGCATACATCTTTTATCTTACACTGTCTCCTGATTTGAGAGTGTCTAGCAGCCATTCAACTAGTACTAGGAAGAGACCCACATAACTGTCAGACCCTGACTGCAGCTCCAAGAACGGCAATTTGTGCAGCTGGGTGAGTGTAGGGAGGCTCGTAGCTGGAGACAATGTGGCGCTGGTAACAACCATAGGGGGCTGTCCCCAGCCCTATCTGGAGCAGCTGCCTCTGGCACAGTAGAGGCCTTGACGCAGGCAGAGTTCCCGCAGGAGGATGTGGCCATCCACAACCTACCCTACAGGCTGACATGGTGGGAGACTGTGTCCTCACTTGCAGGAGCCACATGCTGGTTGAGGAGTCAGGTCACCACATTAAGGAGGTGAGGGACAAAGAACAAGCTACATAGAATCTGGGAAGATGACAGATACCCAGCAGAGATGAGAGGCTGAACGCCCACTGCACAGAAGGAGGGGACGCCCTACTACATTTGACTGATTGGAAGTGGAGAAGGTGGAGAAGGTTGGAAAAATGATAGGCTGGAGGAATGGGCCAACAGGAACTCAGCAAGGACAATTGCCAAATCCTTCAGCTGAGAAGAAACCCTTGATACAAGCTGGGCCTACTGGGATCCTGGCAGGGAGCAGCTCTGTGGAAAAGGACCTGGGGTTTTGGTAGTCAAAATGAATATGAGCCAGCAGTGTGTCCTTGCATCAAAGGCTCGCAGCTTCCTGGGATGCATTAACAGAAGCAATTATTTTCTTTTACTTGGCAGTTTTTAGACAGCATCCAGAATACTGTAGTGCATCCAGTTTCCACACACCCACCCCATCCAATGTAAGGAAGACACCAATAAGCTGGACTGACTTCAGCAGAGGGCCACCAAGATGATCAGGGGCTGGAGCATTCGCCCCGAGAAGAGGCTAAGAGTAGGCCTTGTTCAGCCTGGAGGAGAGATGGCTTTGGGGGAGACCTGATAGCAATCTGGCAGAAGCTATGAGGAGGTAGCTGAGCAGATGGAGCCAGGATCTTCACAGTGGTGCACAGCAGAAGAACAAGAAAAAATGGATATAAATTAAAACAAAAGGATCAGTCAGAATATATTAAGGAGCTTTTCTGTCATGTGGACAGTCCAGCAACAGAACAGGTTGCCCAGGGGGTTTGGAGAATCCCTGTTCTTGGGGGCTTTTAAGACCCAACTGGGGAAAGCCCTAAGCAACCTGGTCTGAGCTCAGAGCTGACCCTGCTTTGAGACTTCTTCCAAATGGAGTTATTCTATGACTGCAGAACAAAGCCAGATCAATTTCTTGAAAGAAAAGCAGGACAATATTACTGTAGGCTGGACTTGTAAAGCATAACCCCACAGGAATATCCAGCATCAAGTCAAAAGTAACAGCTTCAAAGAGAGTGTAAGACAAAAAACAAAATGAAGCAGGAAACAACTCTTCTTTCCAAGAAACAACAAAGACTGCATATAGTATGGAAGCATGTATAGCCCTAAACTGTGTGCTGCTTTTGAACAGAGGTTTTATGTTGGAGAAATCTAGACTGCAGCTGTGAAGAAATAAGATTAGAAATGCTCTAAACATGAAGACAGCATTTGCAATACTGGACAGAACTGAATGCAGCAGCAACCAATGTAATTTCTTCTGCAAGTCAAGAATTATTGCAGAGATAGTTACCTCCTGAGACTGGAACAACCCTTTGATGAAGCCTTTATTCATTAGAAGTGAGATCCACAGGCACAGATCACTGCCAGGTGTGAAATTTAAAAGAAAAAAGTTTAAAAAAGTCCAAAATCCTGGAACACAGGTAAAATTCACTCATTTTTGAGGAAGATGATTCCTACTTACTAAATGTAAATGTATATCAAAATCTTATAAAGAAAAGGCTTAGAATTGTTTCAGAAGATCTACCTGACAGAAAGACAGGGAGCAAAAATTGTAGTTAAATGCAAGTAAAACTGATTAAAGGTACCAAGTGAAAAGCCAAAACAACAGATGCTTTAGAAGAAATTCTACAAAAATGTCAATGTTAAACTTTTGTACAAACTCAGAAAAAACTTCACAATGGAGAAATATTTGTTTAAGCACATGATAAAGAAAAGGTAGACTGGGAATCAGTGTGGAATGATAGCTTCTTGGAAGATTCTCCTCCTTCACAATGTATGATCATAAGGCAAGGACTTGGCTTATGTGTTCAGTAACTACAAGACTCTTGTGATCCAAATCCTTCCTTCTTCACCTTCCATGTCCATGGAGCTACCTTCACCACACTTATACGTTAACATTCTTCAATTTCTGAGCTGTCTTCAAGCAGTGGAACAAGTTTATCCTCAGAAAGGAAGGGAGAGCCGGGTCCCTGACTCAACCCTACCCTTTAAGAAAAACATTCATTGCTATTGAGCTTTTAGTGACATTCACCATTATTGTTTGTTTTGCTATGGGAAGGTCAAAGATACTGACTTTGTCCGACTTTGAACTTTATCTCAACCCTATGATATATGACACTAGAACCCAGGGGAAAGAAGCCTCTATCTACAGAAGGCTTCTTCCCATTTTAGGAAGAACTTGTTAACTCTCTTTGTACTTAGGTCAAGTTACTCTGATTTCTAACATGATTTCATGTCTTGGTTCCCAAAACTTTTGAGGAGCCTGCTATGCTATGCTTTCAGTGCTATGCTTTAGACTGAGTAAAATTATTTGTTCACAATGTGGTATAGTTTAGGTTTGTCCATAGGCAAAGTAGTCAAATGACATTAAAAATCGTTCATTTGAACCATTCTAAATTTAAAACACCACTCCCATTTACTAGTTGTCAATGAGAAAATATAGACTACTTCTCCAGCTAAAATTATATGCTGTAAAGTTGCCATCTAAAAGAGGCAAGGAAAAAGGAACTCTGCAGGTTTTGTTTGAGTCCTGTGACTATAATTTAGCCTGGTGTGCATGCAACAAAGACATTGAGAAATGTGAACACTTCTATTTTACAGAATACCCTATACCCTGTGATAAAGAGCAGATTCATGTAAATTGGATAATTTTTCTTCACTCTTCCTGCTTCTAAGGAAGGATTAGTAATCAAAAAGGTTTTGATTTTTTTGTCCACTTCTGAGGTGATATTGTCCCTGCTTCAGTCATTTGCACGTAAGGATAAGTTAAGCAATCACAAGCCTTTCGGATGAGAAATCCCCCTTTGTAGATGTGTGAAGGATAGCTGTCTGCAGCTTGGACTCTATGCACTTTTCCCCTTTTATTTCATCTGCTTCCCTATGGTTCAATAGTCATTGTGAAGTGAAAAATATAACAATATTCAGCAGACTATCAGATTTACATCAGAAGAAACATGAGTCTCATATTCTTCTTTTCTTGCCTATGGTTATATGTTGTCTTCTGTTAAGAAATGCTGTTATAAGCATTTCAAGCAAGTCCAACCCTAATGACATGGAGAGAAAGAGAAAGCCATTAGCATCAGACATACGTTTGATGTTGGTTACCTCTGGAATTTTTGCCTTACATGAATTTGTTCCTGAGTGTTGACATTTTTGGTGCAGAAACCCCAATCACTTTGGATCCTGGGTAAATCAACTTTTCATTTGTTTCGAATTTTCTATATAAACTGAAACATGCAGCCCATGGACCAAAGGTGGTTCACAAAATGTTTTCTTAAACAATATATAAAAACCCTTACTTTCAACAAAGAGGTGGAAAGTACACCGTGTAAAAACGAAGCAACGTGTAACGCTGCATTTGAACTAAGAGTCCTTTCATATTAAAAAACTTTCACATCTGTTTCTATGTTTCTTATGAAAATTGGTAGAAGAAATGAAACTCAGTCCTGTGATCTGCTTGGAAAACTGCAGTGAACTAGCTCCATTTTAGGCAAGGCATGTGGGACTCACTAGCTCCTAGGAAGTTTGCAGCATCTTGATGTGAACATTCATCAGAGAAGGAAGATAAATGACACTTTTTAGTTGTCAGTGAGCCACTGACTGAAAGGACTGTGGAGGAACTGTGCCTTATGAGGCAGGCAGGATGGGTAAAAGGCACTTCCTACTGCTGAACAGAAATGGTGGCAACGGCTTTGTCAAGATTGGTCCTCAATTGAAATCTTGGTCTTGGGCAAAGGTGTATTTTTTGTTGTTGATTTGTTACAATTAATTTTGTAGCACTTATTCGTTGGGGCTAAAAGATTTGAAGAGAGATGCATTTCAATTATTTATATCACCTGAATTAAAAATATTGTCACTGGAAGAGTAACTCTTTTATTGCTTCAGTCTGAGATCACTCTTGTCATCAGTAGTTTTCCCCTGAACACATCTGCATTCAATTTGGAAAAAACTGGCAAAGACTAAAGGAGACACCTTCAACTCATGTCAATCTTCTGTGTCCTGTTAGATTATTTACACTTTTATGAATACAGGCAATACAATGGCCTCTTTGACCTCAAGCAAAGATCTCTGACAAAGATCTCTGGTAATACAACTAGACAAAATATTTTAAAAAAGGGGAATGGTGGTGTTGAGTTTGTTTTTACAGCAGGTTTGCCAAGTGATGCAAATGCAAATTGGAATTCCACATTCTGTATTAACAAGAGACAGAGCACAATATTATTCTTTGATGCCCTTCTGAATGTTTTTTTCCAGCTGTATACAACAATGCTGATCTTTTGGTAAGAAAATGACATTCCTTTCTTGATCAAAGTTCAAGTTCACAAAATATAATGAATTCTGATGTTAAAATCCTTTAATTTAGTAAAACAGCGCCATTGTTTTATCAGACATTTTGATATAGTGCTAATCAGTGATTTCACAAAATTATTTTAAGCACTTGCATAAATGACTAAGTTCAACTGAAGTGGAGGTAGGAACAGCTCATATGAAATCAATTAAGTTCCACTGATTACACCAGGGTTTCATTTGGCCTCTATGTTTGCACGGTAACTGTGTGTGTTCTTTTTATTAATTTGCTAATAACTATTTTATACTGCATAATGACCCTAATCTAGGAAGATTATAAAGTCTTTTAAAAGCTGTATACAGGAATAGTTTTTCTCAGCACTGAAAAGCTGCCATTCTTATTACAGTCATTCTCCTGTTGGGACTTTTGGCCCCTGAAATCAGACACTTCTAATGACTGTGAAACCCTGGGCTTTTAATAGCCGACATTGCATATCTTAAAGAACACAGCAATGTAAAGAAACATGGAAAGGCACATCTAGGCTACCTAATAAGGCTGAAAGTTATGTTGGCATATTAAATAACTGAAGAAGTTTAATCCATATATAACAGCTTCCATTTTCACCTGGGGCTACACCTTGAATTTTAGTGATTACAACAGACACAACCCAACCCTTTATTGAGCTACTCTTATACACTTGTTATGTCTTACAGAACATCCTTTCTCCTCTGAAAGAAAAATTAGAGCAAGTATTTCCCGAATGCTAGAAAAAATAGCTCATAATTACTGATGCAGAAGTTAAAGAATCACTGATGCTGTGCCCTGCTGAGAGACAGCACTTGCTCGTCTGGTACTCATAGTGAAAGCTAAAGCCATAGGCATCATTCATGATGTCAAAATGTTCTAACACAGCTCCAAGGCTAGCTGAAATTGTAACTTAATTTTTACCTATATAAAAAAAAATGTTATTGACTTCTTATCGACTTTCACCCTCAAGAGATGTTTAAGACTGGGAAGGAACACTGAAGTTAGGATGATATGATCTATCCCAACATAAGTTAAGAACTGCAATCTGTATTTCAACAGAACTCTTTGGAAAGGAGAGGCCAGATCAGAAAATTTCACCTTAAAAATGTTTTACAACTTGACTTTACGAGTTCTTCAAAATGTACAAAAGTGATAGATCACAGTCGGTATCAATACACCAGAGAGAAAACAGAGGCTTTATTTAATCAAATTTCATACTCTACATCAACTGAGAGGGACTTTCAGTAATACAAAACGCATCATAAACTGAACTATGTTGCTTTACCCTAATAGCACAAAACAGTTCTGGCCAACGGGAATGAAGGAGTTTTCAAAGGAACAGGAATAAATGCAGTTCTGTCTTAAAGAGTCATCTCAATGGGTGTGTTCAAAATATTTTAACTATTCAGACAAATTATTGCACCTGCAATTGTTTTTGCATTTTGTCATAGAATCATAGAATCACAGAATGGCTAGATTTGGAAGAGATCTTAAAGATCATCCAGCTCCAACTCCCCTGCCATGGGCAGGAACACCTTCCACTACACCAGGTTGCTCAAAACCCCATCCAACCTGGCTTTTAACAATTCCAGGGATGGGGCAACCACAACTTCTCTGAGTAACCTGTTTCAGTGTCTCATCACCCTCACAAGAAACAATTTTCCTTATATCTAGTCTAAATCTACCCTCTTTCAGTTTAGAACCATTACCCATCATGCTACCACTGCACTCCCTGAGTCCCTCCCCACCTTTCTTGTAGGCCACCTTTAGGTACTGGAAGGCCACTAGAGGGTCTCCTCAGAGCCTTCTCTTCTCCAGGCTGAACAACCCCAACTCTCTC